>JAAGKR010001041.1:45930-88762 GCA_011419295.1 Clarias macrocephalus
AGAGAGAGAGAGAGAGAGAGAGAGAGAGAGAGAGAGAGAGAGATTACAAGACTAGTTAATAAAGGCATGAATGAGGTCATTAAAGAAATGCATAATTCATGTAGTTATTGTGGCTATAGTTATTATTACATGGTTTTGACTTTGTTTTTGACGTTTATCTTGCCTTAACAACAATCAGTTACTAAGGACTAAGACTAAGGATTTCACCCGTTACATCTTCCTATCAGCTTCAGCCTACTCATCCACTAACTGGTTCAGCTAGAGCTTGTAGGCGTCTAATTTATCCACTGCATTATTTATTTACACAAATAATGTGTTTGGAATTAAAGAACAAAAACAAATACTAAGTGAACTTAAAGCATAAATAAATATATTTGTACACAAAAAAAAAACATTATGTCTTGATGAACCTTCCATCTCAATCCCTAATTGAGTCCTTCTCGAATACATCATGAAACATTGCACCATTTATGAATTTTCTCTCTCTAAACATGATAAACTAAGTTATTGTTTTTTGTCTTTTAATCCAAATGAATTGCGACACGTTTCAGTTTGTTTCAATTGTGGTGCAGTTTATTACTTATTCTTCACTGTGTAACTGTTGCCCCTGCTGCTTTCAGGTCGCCCTGGGACTTATTTTTTTAAAAAGAGTAAATGTACTATAACAGTAAGTAGTAGTAGTTACCACTACTACAATTTATTATAATTAATATTTATTGAACAATGTATAGGTAGCATATTCTGATGGACAAAAATTCCCATTAAATAAGGCTCCCATTACATTATGAATTAATGAATTAAACCGTTCCAGAGCCTTTCGGTCTTTACATGCGTAGTATGGTTAAGTAGGAAAGTAGTAGGAAGTAGAGTTGAGTTTTGGGTTTTAAGGGTTACAATGAGTCCCTCATGTGACTTTAACTACTATTTGAGATTTTATACATTATTATTCATTAAAAATTAACAGATAGTGTTGTGCATGAAAGTGTTAAAAATATCACCATCTGTTGAACACGCAAATTTTCTTTTGGTAAATGGCGAAGTGAATGGATCAGTTTGACAAAAGAAAGTGAACATGAGAATCATTGTCATGCAGGGTGCTGAATGTGAGCGGCAAAGTCTTAGTTTTTAGGAGTTGCTAATATTGCTAATATTCTGTGAGCTCAAGAAAGAAGTCCTCTCGAAGTCCTACACAACACACATGCAGGCTAATAAAATGCACAAGGGTGAGAAGTGTCCAGTGACGTGAAACACTGAAGTAAAACACTGTAGGGTACCTTGTTTTTCAAAAAAAAGTATAAATTATTATTCTTTTTTTTTGAAAAACAAAAAGATCATTTTTGGGCTGGAAACTTGCATAAAAATAATAATAATAAAAAAAACCTGTGAACTATAAACATAAAAGCATTCATTTTAATGTGTGCGACCTGAACTTTAAGTGAGCTCTTGTAAAGCGCAAACTTGCAGAACACTGTTAAGACAATCTCAAGTTGTGGTACATAGGTTTATTTTTTCTGTTGTAAAACTGAGTGGAAAAATAGCAAGCTGCTGAAACATAAAACTAAAGCTTTAAAGTTAACCCATCATGTTTAAATAGGTTAATGCTTATCATACAAAAAGTCTTTGAGGTTAAAAACTGGCAAGGAACTGAAAAATAAAACTAAAAGATATGTACCATAATGTGTAATGTATTTGTCTTTTTGTTAAAATAGATTATATCATAATATCATTTAGGACCTGGTATTTAAGGCATGGTATCTGTAACAAAAATGTTTGAACTATGCCAAGCCCTAGATTTATCACCTACTGACACAAGAACATTTCATGGACTGAGACACATGAAGAGGAAGATTCTATTCAAATTTACTTGTACAGCATGTTTAACAATCGATATTGTTGCAAAGCAGCTTCATAGAAATAATAATAATAATAAAAAGAATTGTAATCAAAAAATATGGAAAATCTCACCTTCACTATATACAGCTCTGCTCCCAATTGCGCCGTTTGCTCAGTAGACAGCTGATTTAAAAAAAAAAAAAAAAAAACCCACCAGGTGTCAAATGTGAAAAATGTACACAGATAAATTCAAGTGCTAAAACTGCCACGACATCACCTTCAGAAATGAACCAATGCTGCTGTCTTTGGTGACTCACCTTAGCAGCCAGGATGGATATGATTGCCACTGCCATCCTCTGCATATTTTGATCTTCATGGTTACATAACCACTGCATGACCAGCTTAGCAGCTTCAAACCTGAGAGAAATGCGCATGCGATATTCATAAGGCTTTCCCTAATCAGTGTGGCTGAAAGAAAGACGTATATTGAAAAGCTGGATTCTCTAATCCTTTCCTGAGTAGCTGATGCAGTGAGTAGTTAGAGACGGACCTGTTGAAGGGAACTTCCTGCAGAATCCGGTCACTACACAGAGACAGGAGGCAGTTCTTCTGCAGCTGGGGGAACACAAATCATGGAACTAATTAGTTCACTAAATATATTACACAAGAAGACAGGTATAAGGAATACAAGGAAGCTCTAAATATCATCAGGAACTCAGCAGGTGTTTGGTCAACCAGGTTAAAAATTAATTCATGTAATTCATGTGATTTATATAAATGATACAATATATTGTATATGGCTGGTTTGTCCCAAGTGTTTACAGAACTAAAATCATTAAAAGTGAGTCTACGCTACAGTCCTTAAAGAACCTATATTTTACTACACGCATCTTTAACATGTTAACGCGAGTACGTGTGTGTTAATGAAATGCCCCTCAGATAACACATTTATTATACCTCAGGCTCCCTCTGTTTCAGTGTCTTTGTAAATTAGCTACTGCTGAGCCACACTCCTCCAGAGAACAGCAAAGACTATCAACAAGACGGTGTGAGATTGTATTATGTCACAAAAGAAATCTAAATGGCTCGTTCAATTCCCAGCCAATAAAAAAGGAAAAAATTACAAAAAAACAACAGACAACATAATTTGGAAACCTGTCTGAATGTCTAAAAATAGCTAAAAAAAAGTTCTTTTTGCATAACAGGTGCCCTTTAAGTTATAATATTTAATATTTGAGTTCTTATAGTGGTTTACTTGCTTAGTGGCAGAGGTGGGCAAATTACAAAAACCCTGTACTTCAGTAGTAGTAGTTATATTTCTGATGGCAGTAATGATGCCCTAGGTAAAATTTTAATCAAGTAAAAATAGAAGTCTTATATACTTATCTTTCTTATATACTTAAATTACTTATATACTTAGATAGATAGATAGATAGATAGATAGATAGATAGATATCTATCTATCTACATATGTACATATACATACACTTAAAATAAATTCAGTTTGTATTGCAGAAGCATATTGTCACACTGAAAATTGTAGAAAAATATAACGTGAATATAAAGTGAATTTTAAGGGGAAATAAAAATTCCTGACTAACAAATAATAATTTTTCATAAAATAACCTGTTTCACAATTATTGGCACCCCTAACGATTCCTAGAAAATAAATGTAATTGAAGTATTTCTGTCATTTCTACAGTAGTTTACAAAGTTGATCAGAGTATCTAGGAACATTTATTAGCAATTTATCACTTCCTGCTTCCCTGGGGTATAAATGTGACGTGACACAGAGGCCATTTCTCTTATCTGCTCTTCAACATGGGAAAGACAAAGGAACACACCATTCAAGTAAGGCAGATGTGTGTCGACCTTCACAAGTCAGGCAATGGGTACAAGAAAATAGCCACCCGCCTGCACCTGCCCATATCTACTGTGAGAGGAATCATTAAGAAGTTTTTAAAAAACTGGAACAGTAGTAAACAAGCCTGGACGAGGACGCAAGTTTATTTTGCCTCCACGCACAGTGAGGAGGATGGCAAAGCTCACTGTTAAAGAACTACAACAAATGATAGCATCTTGGGGTCACAAAGTCTCCAAAACAACCACCAGACGCTATCTACATGCCAAGAAGCTCTTGGGGAAGCATGCAAGGAAAAAACCTTTTCTGTGTCACAATCATAAACGCAAACGTTTGGAGTTTGCCAAGCGGTACTGGGGCTTCAACTGGGACCGTGTTCTTTGGTCAGATGAGACCAAGATAGAGCTTTTTGACAACAAACACTCTAAGTGGGTATGGCGGAACACAGTAGATGAGTATGCAGAAAAGCACCTCATGCCCACTGTGAAGTATGTGGGAGGATCTGTGATGCTGTGGGGCTGTTTCTCTTCCAGAGGCCCTGGGAACCTTGTTAGGCTGCATGGCATCATGAATGCTTTGAAATACCAGGACATTTTAAAGCAAAATCTGGTGGCCTCTGCCCGAAAGCTGAAGATGGGTCGTCACTGGGTCTTTCAGCAAGATAATGACCCAAAACATGCAGCCAAATCTACACAGAAACGGTTCACCACACACAGAATCAAGCTCCTCCCATCAGTCCCCAGACCTCAACCCCATTGAAAACCTATGGAGTGAGCTGAAGAGGAGAGTGCAGAGGAGAGGAGTCAGGTCACTGGATGATTTAGAGACACTGTGCAAAGAGGAATGGTCGAAAGATCCCTCTTTCTGTGTTCTCTAATCTTGTGAAACATTATAGAAGAAGATTGGGTGCTGTTTTGTTGGCAAAAGGGGGTTGTACAAATATTAAACATCAGGGGTGCTAATAATTGTTTTTGTTTTTTTTGCTTTGTTTTTACCATTTCCTTTTTTATGAAAGATGTTGCTGTGGGAAGTTCAGTGGGGTTGAAAAGAGACATCGGGATATGTCTTCACAGTTTTCATGTACTTCCAGTGAAGAAAGTAAATGTTACACATAGTATACAATCATTGCCATACAGCGTAGTCGATGCATCACACCAGACGCCTTCTGTTCCAAAACACACCTATACAGCACCCCTTAGCAGACTTAAAGAATAAACCCTGTTGCCATGGAGATACGCAGGGACTGGCTAAATCCATACGGTCTTATGAAGACTGGGGGTTCTTCTTACCTTGAGACTGCTAGAGCAGTGATGTTATGGCTCTGGTTCTCGCTGTATGACCTTGCACATGATGCTTTTATTCTCACCAATGGCTTGTAATCTAATTCTCGCTCAATAATACTACAGGACAGACACACACATAGACACATAGACATACACCTTAGCATCTCATAACCCAGGATATTTGCAACAGAAATCAAAATCATACCAGTGAACGACATAAGAAAAACCTTTAATTCATTCTGCTTCAGTGATTTATATGTCCAATCTGAGAGACTGTAAAATCAACCCAGTGAATGACTAACAACATGATGTCATTCACTGTTATTTATTAAATTAAAGCGCTCCAAAGTGGAAACTTTGCGAAGGACAACGTCATGCATATTACAAGGAGACCCAAATAAGATGAAGAATGAGATATTTCAATAAACTAGGCATCCAAAAGAGCACGTTCTGGTTTATAGACAAATCAGATGCTATTTCTAACTTCTAACAAAAGTCATCATCACAGGAATTATGCGGTGAAAGGTCAATAGATTTTTAAAACACTGGAATGCTTTTGTGGTCGTGCCGTGAGTTTATGCTGATAAGTCAGTGGACAAAAATGTCTACCCTGTGATAGAGTGGAATCCCGGTGAAGAGGCTGCATGTTAGGAGAAAAAAATAAGTTTCTGTAGAGTCACGCGGACCCTTCCACTAGCAGGTCTTCTCCCATTCATCCCTTTGAAGAAATGAGGAAAATCTGAAACTGAGTGAAGACCAGTGCATCTGTGTATATTTGTTTATATCCAGTCTCCAGGGAAGACTGCACCACAGTTTCCATCTATTCCACATCCTTCAGTCACGTACATTTCATTTTCCATGCAAACTTTTGAGAAAGTCCGACTTTTGAGAATTTCCAGAATAGTGCTCGGTAAGGTCAGATTTGAGAATAAAAGAAAGAAAGTGCTCTCGGTCCAACGAGCAGAAATCAAAGGACAGCTGGGGACTAAACAGTAACACAGCAACGGTAACTGCGTGATGCTTGCTTTGAAAAAGATGGCTGAATTTACCCTTAACTTTAAGCAAACAGCTATAAAAGTCTGATTCGAATATGACAAAAATTATTATAAATTAAGATTCAAATTAAAAGTGGTTTCACCATTTTTACCATAAACGTTCCAATTCCTGTAGTGAGCTTTTAGCTGGATTAAATTAACCATCAGCCTGTCTGAATATACAAGGGGTATGAGAGTTGCTTTGTGTTTTAGGGAATGGCACAGAAGGGTGATGGGGACATGGCTGTGGTATTAAAGTCTGTGCATTCCACTAATAACGAGCAGATTGGGCAAACTGGGAAAAATGTTTCCACTACAAATTGAGAAGCGCTGCCTTATATCAGACCTTCAAAATTTGTTGGAAATCTTTAATGAAATGTTAACGAATTTGAGAACGGCCCCTTATTCACCCTAACCGTTATAAATTAGAATTCTTCAATTTCCAGTTCACCTCAGAAATGTGAATCGCAGGTAAAAGGTCTATTCGATTCAAAGTTTATATACTATTCAGGGGTACTGAAATTTTTTATTCGCTTTTTTAAACTACTGAACATATTTAAATACAAATTGAATTAGAAAGTATTTAAATGTAACATCTCATACAGCGACAATCTTTTTTGATTCTGGCCCACGGAGGTGTACCAAGCTACAAAGTGTGGACTCATCAATTATACTGTATAACTGCTTTAAACATCACATGGCCATTTTCATCTTCTAATCCTGTACAAAATGGCTTTGCATTAGCCAGGAAATGACATGACTTACTCATTTATGGTGTACTTTGGACTTCACATCAGTCCAAAGAACCACATCAAACTCGGACCAAGTCATCACAAACTTTCATTTTACCTACAAAGTACATACAGATTGTTACTAGTCAAAATCCTCTAGTATTTTTCTCAAACCCGCTTCAATGTGTCGAGACTATTTGCTACAACTTTTCATTTATGAAAAGTTAAATTTCATAAGCGACTATGTGGTAATCTGAAGCAGAACCATAGCACTTCTTTACTTATTATTACTTGAAATGTGGACTAGATGAAATTTCTGAAGAGGCATAAAAGCAGTTAACATTTACAGAAGTCTTTGATCACCGTACGATGATGAGACTGCAGTAAAACATTTAAATAGTCCAAGCGCTTTAAAGAAGGCCGTACATCCATGAATGGCAATCCTGACTGAGGTGACTTGGCGCTCAATGCAGTCATTCTCATGAACATTCAGCGAGTGGAATGTCTGATCGTTGAGAATCAATGAATAACGTGTCACAACTTGTGGAAAAGTCGCATCTGTCTGTGGGAACTGTACACACATTCATTCACCAAAACCATCTGCACATTACAGGAACTGGGAGTTATTGCCACATCCCGTTGTACAGTCCTGACCTTGTTTCAAGCCAATACTACATGATTCAGTCATTAAAGGAGTTCCTGGGAGGCCTGGGTTTACAGATGTGTAGCAGGCGGTCTGATCATGGCTACAGAAAACTGAGAAAGCTTTCTACCTTGATGATATCCAAGCACTAGTGAAACGCTGGGATAAGTGCACTAGTGGAGCAGGATATTATACAGAAATAAAGGGAGTTTTCATGCTCTTAAAAGTCCCAGTTTGACTTGAACACCCATCGTAATAGCAAATTGTAAGAATTAGGAATTTACTTGAATTATCCCTGCTCTGATCCAACTACAACTAACTTGCCCAGCATTGCTACCATGTTTTTTCGGTCAAAAAAAACGTGTGACGTTTCACGTCTCTGAGGATTTCCTACAATCTCAAGATCATATTAGTTTGGGATCAAATTCAGAAATGTGGAAAAAAGCCCATAAAGTCCTACATGCACGAGCGTACCAACCGCGATGTTGGTACTGTGTTAGTGTAGTGTTACTGTGATTGACAGGAGGTAGAGCAGGCCCCTCCCACTCAGAAAGTACTATATGCTTTTTGGATGGATGGTCGTGGCATTGCCGGGATTCAAACTCATGATCTCCAAATTGCCGGCTTGATTATGTTTATTATAGATGATCATCATAGTTAAACCTGCAGCGAGTTTAATTTCAATTCATTTAAACAGCACCTTCAAATAGATGCTGTCCCAAAGCACCTGGACAGAAATCTGGACAGATTTAGCTTCCTAATGAGAGAGCCAGAGGGAACAGCAGAGAGGAAAAAAGATTCCTAGGGATGGCTTGTAGAGGAAACCTTAAGAGGAGCGAGGTGACAGCAGATAGTGGAATTATAGCGTCTCAGATGGATGTTCAGCTTGAGCATATGGTGAAAAAGAAGAATCCTGGGATAAGCCCAGGGCAGTCTTTAGGATTACAGCAGGAGTTCTTAAAAGGTAAAAGTCTACCATGTCCAGTTGAGATTATCCAATAAAGCACAGAAAAGGCCTGGACTTTCAAAGCCTGATCGGCAATGTAGCGCTCCATCACATCTCCTCCTAATGCGATTAGGGCAGGACAGCAACAACACCACAACCTTCTAACTGGTCTAAAGAAAAGGAACCAGACGAAACAAACTCAAGACGAAAGCTGTGCGATTAAATAGAGTAAAAAATGTCATTGATTATTCGTGGTTTGAGTCAATTCTCTGATTCCAAATCACTTTTTGACTCGGAATCAATTCAAAACGTATTATTTAGATAAACTTACAATTATCAATTGACAAATTGTTTGAAATTATACAACAGAAAAAAAAATTACCTTCAAAAAACTTGAACTTTGCTAGACTACCGTTCCCTCTTCTTTTGAGTTTATGGGCGTTCGGAGCAATAACACCCCCTACTGGACTGGAGTGTGGAGCAGAACATTGACAAGGAAAAAAAAAGATCATCACTTTGTACGATATGTAACAAAAAAACTCATTAATGCTTATTAATACTTCCAATAGTTTTTAATATTTCAACATAGGTAAGAATATAGGTACAACTGCATTAGACAAAAAGTAATAACATAATTGGTATTAAATCACAAATCTAAAGTCTATCTAGGATTCATAGCTCTAGAGAAATCTATAGTCTTGTAGAACACAGCTTTGCTTCTTCTTCTAAACTTGAATACCTACATCACAAGTGATCATCAACTAATACATTTTTAATTAGCTTATGTTTAATTTTAGAATCATTTGCATGTGTGGATAAATCATCGACTCAATAGTTACACCACAGGTCACATGAAAGGCCCAGCGTGCCTGAGTGGTTGCCTTGAGACCTAAATGACTAATTGGAGCTAATGTCATTTACAAAACATACAGCAAGATAGTTAGCTAGACTGATATACAAATAACCCTCTCTTATAAAAACACTATAATACTTTTCAATTATACCTTTTATTATACACAGCTATTTAACACTCAAAACAACAAATATCTTTTGATTTAAGACATTCATTCTTTATTAATCCAGAGGGAAATGGCAAATTTAGGAACTATTAAAAAAAAAAAATCAGCAAAATGCAACATGATGCAAAACCAATAGAAGTCCATTTGCAAGTAAGAACTCAATTAGATTGGCCTCGGTTGGTCAAAACATTTCAATCTAGACAGAAAAAAAAAAATACTAAGGAGCAAGGATAAAGAAAATGAATGATGTCTGAACACAACCAAGATCTCACAAGGGCAGCCATTGTCTACATTCCAGTGAGTGATGAGGATAACCAGGGACCTCCAGATACAATATCACAATTTTGTTACAATTCTAAACAAAATTAAATAATTTGCTCCCATCACATAGGATGCTGTGCTTTGTAAAGAGTTTAGATTGCACCACATGTTTAGAGGAACAGCAAAATTTTACCACTTCAAATTGAAAAAAGGAAAAAAATTTAAAAGAACAAAAATAAATCCATTTTGGAATCAGTGTGGTAACACGTAACTTGTCACACAATTGAACCATTTTCCCCCATCTAATGCTGTTACGGGCTTTACCACAGGACAAAATTCTCACCAAATCTGACTTTAAATCATTTTTGAGACTGTTAGACATTGTGTGTTTGTTGTTGCCTTGACAGATCGTTGAATCTCTACTAATGATCTAATTTGTTACTAATGTCCTAATAGGGAACATTTGACAAACCTCTATAAGACACAAGAATAGACAATGATTTTCCACAGATTAAAATAAGTTTCAGTCACTAAGCAAACACAAACACATGTTATCCGACTGGAAATACTCCTAAATTTTGGATGCCTGCAACCCTTCAGCGTTCGTTTATGCCCTTCAAGTCAAAGAACTCTTTTGAAAGGACATTACGTATTTCAATTATGTAACCGTTATGATTTGCATAATGGCAGAACTGGCTGACTGAAACATGCCAATGGAACCATACAAGGAGACAGACTGACCTGGACACGAACATTGATTTGAACAGTAATGTTTTCTGTATAAAGGAGCCTTCTTGTGTGGAATGGAGATGTCTGAAAGAGCAGCATAATACTCAGCCCTTATGGGTGTAAAGATAAAATGCTCTCGATTCTATACATCATACAGTACCAATCAAACGTCTGGACACGAGTTTGGATTTATACAACAACAATCAGTTGTTATTTTAAGACACAAAGAGCAAATAGTTCTTGCAAGAAAAGTATTGTCAAAATTATTTGGAAAACCCTTCAGGCACCATGATTAAATGAACTGCTCCTCTGCAGCAGTGGTAAGTTTCGAGTTACCAGCCTGAAAAATCACCACTTAACAGATTTGTTTTGATGAAGCTATTATGAAAGCTTTACAGAGCATACGTAGCAGACACATTTCAGCATCACCTGATCAAATGAGATTATTATAGATTTTGGAAGCCTTCAGGATTGTTTTACAAAGGTAGAATAAAAAAATTATTCAGGAAAGGCCATGGAATTAAAAGGTGTGTCCAAACTTCTGAACTGGTAGTGTATATGTGTGTTGTAAAAATAAAAATAAAAAGTTTAAACCCAATAATCAAGCCCACACTACCTTTAATTTAAAAAATAATAATAATATTTTCCTCTTAAATTGAAAAAGCTACTGGTTAAAACAAAAAGCACATTCATTTTAATCAGCTTTTCTCAATCTATACTTACCAGCACTAATAATACGGTAAATATCAAGTTTGCCATAGACACAGCCACAGCGACATGAGCCAAACCAGCGAATATGCAGAGGAAATGGATTCAGAGGATGCAACTGGCTGGCTTCATATGTCTCGAGGGAAACAGGTATGAGCTTTCTCAGTTATTTTTTAACCAAATCGGATAGGAAAATACCATTAAAAATGGAAACCTAAGGTGCGCATTGAGGTATATTGAGCTTATTGTTACCATTTTGTCATGACGGGTATCTTACAAAAGCAGCATTCAAACATTCAGAGAAAGACACAATTACTGTGGCTAAAATTACAGTAAATGGCCCGAGTCATAAAATGAGCATTGAGTCAGCAGAGCGTGCAGAACGCAGATGGAGTTCAGCCACTATGGTAAAGCGGGTAAATGCTAAAATCTGCAGAGGGTCTCCCGAGTCCCCATGAGGCAGAAGCTATGGGCCAGATGTCAGCGTGCCCCTACTCCTGCTCTGCCAGTACAGAAGTGAGCTGTTCCTAACTATTACACCGTCACTGCCATACAGAGGCGGAAAATAAGAAATAATTACAGAACTAGAATAGTTCTCGCTGCTGAAGGAGCTCTAGGGAGTTTTGATTGGCAACCGTGCCATAATAATAATATAGTTTAATGTCGGACAAGTTTGAAGAGAAACAGAAACGCGCATATACATTAACTCTTCTTCTATACTTTTTTTCATTTATCAGGGCAGGACAATAGCAACAACCACCATAGCCACACTCCAAAATCTAGTAGAAAGCCTTCCCAGAAAAGTTTAGTGCAATGTTTAGTACAAATGTTCAACAAGAACATGCAGATGTGAGGGTTGCCTGTCCAAATACTTTTGGCCATATACTATAATCTTCCCATATTACAGCAGTAGGTTTCTGTTGGCTCTTATTTGTCTTATGTTCAAATAAATATTGTATAATTTTTTTTTAACAAAGCAAAGCACTATTTTGTTTGTGTGTGAGCAATAGCCTAAAAAGTTGTCAAATCTGCCAGAAATGAAAAAAAAAAAAAAAACATTGGAACAAACTTCCAGCCGTAAACCATAGTTATCCATGTCCATATTCAGAATCTTGTACCCTGCTTTGAAGCTCGATAGCATGCTGTAGTGAAGGGGACTGTCACTGAACCGATTAACCATCACACACTTCCTTGAAGCCTCGAACACAAAACATTCTTGAGGGAGTCACAATAGAGTCATGCATGATACAGAGATAAACAAAAGCCTGTTTCTAGGAATCTTACACAAGGAAGCAGTAAGTGGTTTCTGTTTGGTGTCACTGTACATGATAAACTGTTCATCTTTCTAAATTCTTTTAAATTTTGGATCAAATCTGAGTGTGAGAAAGCAACGTTTCACTTAAAACAACAAGACTCGATCGAGCATGAAAAGGTGTTATCGATTAATTACACAGTAAAGCTAGTCACCTTTTTATATAATTATGGTACGGCCAAGTATTGGTGCTAAAAATGTCTTACCTAGGTGAAAAAGTTCATTTTCAGATTGGATCATATTACACCAATTTTCATAATACTTACTGCTTCCTATCTCCCGATTTATGCTTCGTTTTTTTGTAAATATGCGTTACACATTTATATTCATCAGATAAAAAGATACTCATTTGAAAACTTTTCTGAACTCAAATCTTTTAAGATATTGCAACATGAATTTGACATGGTTACAGACACTACAATTTTTTTGCTTTTTGACTTTTTATTTTTAACTTTAATTTTAGCAACAAAAAAAAAATTTTAAGATCATATGCTTCTAGAAATTTACACCAATTTTAATATCAATACTAATAAGAAATATGAATAATTAGCATTTAGAATTATTATTGGTTAAAGCCAGACAGTATAACATTTTTGGGGCAAATATAAAATCATCTCTCCAAAACGGCTGAAGTTAGCAACTTGAAATTTTTAGGAAAGCAAGACTGATCACTTCCATGTTACATAAACTTAGTTTATCAAGGCAGTTATCAAGGTGGATTTTTTCAAATCAAAATGCTAATCAATTTGAACAATTCACGTGTCTACACCACAACATCTTAAAAACATTGCTACAACACAAAAGTTTGCAAACAAATTTCCAGCAATATAGACAAAAAACATTGTCTTGGGGGTTGTTTTTACATTTTAATAGATTTATAATATTCATTTGTTTGTTTTTTTATTGAATATATATTTAATAAATATTTGGGAAGGAAATCTTATGCATTTATTGTTTTTATTTATTGATTTATTATTATTGTTATTTCTGTTGTTTGTGTTTATTTTTTATAATTATTTTCTTGCATTTTATGTATTAAACTATTATATAATAGTTAACATTTATTATTATTGCTTAACATCAATTTAACAGTTTACTTTTTTTTATACAAAATTCCATCATATTAACTCCTATCAATCAGTCAATAATTAATTACACTCAAGAAAAAAATGAATTAATAAAAATAATCTCAGAAAAGCATACTATAACCCTACTCTTAGTCCATTGCAATAACAAGCTTTATAATTTTACTAATCTCAAAAATTAATAAAAAGCATATTTGTGACAAAATGTATAATGATCTAGTATTTCCATTAAAAATCAAAAAGAGACAAGCACGGCGAGCTGATGTGGTGGGCACAGTGAAATGCCACCTGCGTTACTACAGTGAGGGTTAAGTGCTCTGGGTGACCTGGTGAAAGCAGTGGGGTAACACACTGTACATGCTGGAGTTATTTATGCAGCCATTTATTTTGCCGATGAAACATAAGCATGTGGCGCAGAAGCCTGTGGCTTGGCTAGCTGGCATCTGCAGATCATGATATCAATTAGCCAGGGAATGTCTGGTTTAGTGAATCCAGCTTACTTCACCGTTTTGAGTTCACTTCATGGCACAGCTCTCTCCTCTCAAGCAGACGTAATGTCGAAAAAAAAGAAAACGCAGGCACTCGGCTTGCTCTGGCATTTCAATGCTATGGAATAATCTGAGCACCAGGCTTGGTACGTCAGTTAAACCTTACAGGACATCTTAACCTTGCTGTACTTAACACACGAGGAGCCAAACAAACTATGAGCAGCGTGCCCAAGGAACTCTGGGAAAAAGAAAAGCTGGCACGCGTTCAGAGTAGAACAGCAGCTGATGTGCATAATGATGAGTTCCCCTTAAACAACAGTCCAAACATCAACCAATGCAAGACATAACACAAAATCAGTCAAAAGTAAAAACAGACTGAAATCACGAGACGTCTTAAAGAAGTCTTTAAACAGTAAAGAAGCTCTTTAGTCCGTATAAATCATGATTAGACAGTTTGGTCTTGGTTAGTCTCAGTGCATGAACTGAACCTATTTTTGAGCAGTATAAGGGTCGAGTACCCATAAACCAGGACACTAGGAGAGCATGCATCACACCACATACACAGTACGAACAAAAGTTGTCTAGGGCAATTCTGTAAAAGGTTGTTTTTTTTTTCCCCCCACCACATAACATGACGCCCTGAGCCAATTGAACTACTATGAATGACATTTGAATTGTTAATTATCTTTTTTTTTTTATAATATACGTCTACCCAACAGCAGTACACACACACATGGATAGAGAATGGCACATAGAGGTCTGTGCAAAAATATTGTATCGTTTTTTTAATGACTCCTGGTATTAGTGCTTAAAAATAAAGACCACTTTTCCCCCACACACACTATTTCTCTCTAAGGATTGTAACACATTTTAATGAATATTTCAGTCCAATGCAGAATAAGACAGACACAACATTTCAAGTTGCAAAATCAGAGCCACAAAAGTGTGTGCAGAAACATCATTAATTGTTACTGTTTACACCCTAATTGATAGGGACTGGCATTTTATAAACAGCTCTAAAAATTCTAAAAATAACCCATGTGGCTTACAGAAGAAAAACAACCCCATTAAAGTACACTCTGGCAAATTCCTGACCAGTCGACACTTATGCATGCAGATAACTTGGTTGCCTTAAATATAAAATGGTTGCAAGGTGAAAACAAATATGGGAACCGATATTCCGAGGATTCAGCAAATGTCAGAGAGTCTCTACTGTGTCTCTTAAGGTAACGCATTACACTCCTTTTTTTTCAGCTGAGATATCACTCAGATCATACATCATGGCATCCCTGCAATGCCCAGAGTTTCACTCCAGTTCCAAACGCGACGTTTCAGTGTCAGTAGCTTTAAATGCAAATGCGCCTAGTCATGTTTCTAGCTGTATAATTTTTCCAGTTATTTTTTTGTTGTTGTGAGTTTCAGTACAAAAACCTTTTCATATTAGTACTTTAAAAATATTTTTTGAACAATCATGTATATCAATTCGCAAAGTGTCGGTATTGGAAAAAGACAATGTGCCACCAAGCCTCACCTATAAAATGCTTAGGCATCCAAAATTCCTCTAAAACTTTACAGGTGGGGCACTAGATACAAGGAGAGAGTAAAAAAATATATATTTAGTTACATATACCAATTCTTTTGTGTGGCAATTCATGCATCACCACACTGACTCCAAAATCATTATAATTATTTTGAGGCAGTGCTCTAAACTATTCTTGCTGCAATGCATCCTGTGTGGTAGGAGAAAATTATTTTACTTTTTTTTTTTTTTTTTTTTTATTGGACCAAAATATAAAATTTTATTAATATTGAATTGGAATATTCATCATGAAACTAATCAAAATACAAATCAAATCAGCACCTATCGTGATATATATCGTGTCAGGTGCTCCCTGGTGATTCTAGTCAGTATTGTCTACTTTTATAAAAAACTGATCATATAACTAAATATTACATTTACGGCATTTGGCAAAAATCCTTATCCAGATCACACTTAGATAATGATGCTGTCTAATAAAACTTCATTTACATTATTTAACAAACAGACAAACAAGCAGATAGATAGATAGATAGATAGATAGATAGATAGATAGATAGATAGATAGATAGGAGCATGTAGTGGCACTCAACACTTTTTAACCCTTGTAGACACAGATCACACAGGTGCGCAGGTGGTAAGACAGCCCTCATATGATTTTAACACCGTGCACATGAAGTGGCATTGAATGCCAGCACCACCTTAACTGCCTAGACATATACTATACAGGACATCCTCAGTGTCTATGTAAAGCCTAGAGAAAATAGATGTATGGATTGGTGGGTGGGTGGAGTAAGTTAGAGTGATGAACATAAAATCTGTGCCAATAGCTTGCAGATCAAATGATCCAAAGTGGCAACCCAGAGAAGGTTAAAAAAGCCCAAGAAGAAATATGCCTGCATCATATTTATTTTGCAACTTTACAGTCCTTACAAGCATTTATTCAACTGATAAGCCAAATAAATCTTTAATCTTGCCTTAATGTAACACTCACCCTCTTAACGCTTACTCTGTTCAGTCGCTGGAGGCCTAGAGCATATCCCTGGGGACTCTAGGGGGCACTATGCAGGGTACACCCAATTATGGATCCATTGCAATCTATGCAGGGTGCCAATCCATCGCAAGGGACACAAGCACACACATACTCACTCACACTCTTGGCAATTTAGAAACACCAATTAGCCAAATATGCATGTATTTGGACTATGGGAGGAAACTGGAGTACCTGAAGAAAACCCATTAAGTTCTACATGCAAATCCCCCCCTCCACACACACACAAACACACAAATCTGAAGGTGAGACTTGAACAATGGACCCTGTAGGTACGAGGCCACAATAACCCTTTATGTAATTCTGAACCTTATTATAACTGGAGGACACTTCAAGGTTCTTTTTGTATTACATGACTTCTTTTGTATTTTTTGGTGAATGGTGTGCGACAAGCTTTTTAGCTTATTTTCCCAACATTACACCTTGGGCGTTTTCACATTAGACACAACTGATTCATACCGTGCTCAGGAACGATCGCTCCCCCTCCACCAGCCATTAAACACAAGAAGAGAACAAGGGAGTTAATTTTCGTGCAATGCCTGTTATTATTGATATTTCTGAAAAAATGTTAAAGAGTAATGCTTTCACATGCCTTTCTACTTCATCACCTATGGCCTGTGTAGGTCAAAGAATAATACTGGCGAATGTTACGTGCACCCATAGATTTCAGGGGAGATGGACAGAATCGATGACATTGTGTTTAAAAACTAAGTGATCTACTTTTGTTCTCATGTACAGTTTGCTTCCATATCTGATTCGATTCGCACCAGAGTGGGCTGTATCGCTCTCAGGACCACCTCTGAAAGCGGATTTGGCACGGAACGATTATGTTCTCACTGATCAAAATTAATTGGTTGAAGGTTGGTTAGATTATTGCCAACTGTAGGTCCCATTCTCCCTCATTTTGCCAGCTGATTATCCAGACTAGCCTTACTTCAATCTTTAATGTTTCCTTCCTTGGTCTGGTCTTGACCTCTCCGTCTGCTTTATCTAGCATTTCTAAATACTCTTTCTTCAACACATTTCCTCTCATTACCACTCAGCATCAAGTTGGAGTTTCATCACATGACCAAAACAGTGGATTTTGAGGTCAATATCAAATTACCAAAGTCAGAGGGGAAAGGTATACAAGGAGGTATTAAAAGGTTTCTAGACTAGCTTTGTAACACGCCAACAGATGTCAGCACAAGGCTACATGCACAGTCAGGGAGCACCAACATTCATAAGTCAGTGTGCCAAAAGACACTGTCCTGTGTACATCAGGCGCTGTGCGACTAGTGCTATTCAGACCATTTTCCAAAGCATTTTCAGCATACAAGCATGACAAGATGAGCCGAAACGAACGGCAGCTAAGTTGCACCTATGTCCGTAAGCCAAAACGTGTTTGCGTCAGTGGAAAGCCAAGCAAAGCAAGTTTTTTGTGGCTTTTTTTTCAACAAGATTTAATGAAGACAAAGCACCATTGGCAGTGTTTCCCACAGTTCTGAAATATACTTGTTGTGGTAGCCCTCAGAACAGACTGTATACATACACACACAGAGGCAGCCAAGGAATTTATACACACTTTGGGAAAAGAAAAAGTTGATAATCGTCTCAAAATGATATCTGAAGCCTTCTTATTAACATACACGGGCAGGACTTCGGTATAAGCGTTTTTTAAAATAGGTCCAGTGCTTCGTTCCCACTGCTTGGGTTTTAATGGTTAATTCTCCTGTGTGTGTGCGCGTTTGATTTTTTGTTTTTTCAAAAAAGAGCCCATTCACCATGTGAAACTGTGTTTCTCTGCAGAACATGTGCGACAATGACTCTCTTAGATTTTTTTCTTCAGGTTGTATCCACTGCATTTACTGCCTCCTCTACCTGGTTATTCTGTAAGCGTGAGGGTGAACTGTCCGCCACTAGTTAATCGATCACGGATGGCAGATAGACAGATTGTTAAAGAGGGTGCGCAAATATACGTGGGCGGCCATCAATATATTTGGATGGCCCAAGTATACTCTATGTCTATGTCTGGGAAACACTGACGAGTCTTAGCAGGAAGAAAACAAAGTCACTTTCAGTTAAATTTTTTAAGCAACCAGTGCCAAGAGGAATCATAAATTAAGATTAAGTTAAGTTAAATGTCTATTTATTTCATAATGTCTTTGGTAAAATGGTAATATTGGTAATATTTTTGGGTCGCTGGAACAGGTTATCTGCATTTACATTATTTCCTATGAAAATGCGCTTCGCAATACAATTTTTCACTTTAAGAACTCACTTAAAGTCATGTACCAAGGTACCACTGTGGATGTGATAAGGAAGCGGGGGTGAGTGGGGGACTGCAAAGAGAAAGTATTAACAGACTAAGAATTGGACACAGCAAAACTTAATAGCACTATATTTATAGTAAGAAAACGCCCTAAAGGAAGCTGTGGCAAGAGTTTTTATTTGTACCCATGCCTTCTGTGCAGGTAAAGCTCGGCTGTTGTGCAATTAACCAACTGAACAGGTATATCACAGTACTCTCTCTTTAAAGTGTGTACCTGTCCCTTAGATGAGGCTTTCATATCATTTATTTTAGATGACCTGAACAATGCATTATGATAAAATGCTTTATTCTAATGAATGACCACATGCAACAGATGAATCGCCTTTAGAGATAAATGTAGCGACCACCTTTTCTGATCGGGAAATGGATGTCTTCTATATAAATAAAAGAAAGCACTTGTCTGTACTTTGATCAGAACTCGCTCTTTTTATGATATCTTTACGTTTGATACATTGGAAGACATGAATCCAGTCTCCGAAAATTTTCTGATTTTGTCACAGCATCACACAAAACTGGTTGGACAGAATTTAAAAGATGTAAGTTTTTCAGTACTTAGATATTTGCCTGAAGTTTAACCTGCACCATAAGTAAATCAAAATGTTAGGTCAAATCGATGTTATAAACAGTTATAAGGAACTAATAATCTACTTTAAAAGAAACTACTAAAAAGCTACTTGCACAATGTAAACAAACACCTGCACCAATAGATATAAATTAGAAAAGCTTAACTGAATATTTTTACAGGTGAAATAACAGTGCTAAAGTGGTATAAGTGAATTCTAACATGCTGGAGTCGTGTTAAGACAACACAATCTTTATCCAATCCACGTTTTCAATTTCTCATCTGTGATTCGCCCTCAGATTACTGAATAGTGAGTGTATTTGGCTGACGATAAAAGAAGTACAACTTAGTGTAAACAAGGCATAAACATAAACTCTTCTATGTGCTCGCTTTCCCATTGATTGCAATAAAATGAAATGACAGCAGATTTAAAATCTTGCTGTGAACTAGGTAAATTTCGTGGTAAGCATCAAGTCCAGTGGAAACCAATAACATTTAATGTCACACCAAACAAAATTACAGTTTACAAAAATTAAGGAGTTCAACCAGAAATAACAATACCATTTGTATTATAGCTGATCAGCTTTTTTTTCTAGCTTCAACCTTCTAATTTGTACAAACTCTTTCCCAGTATAGCGAAATATTTCCCTGCAGCAACCACCTCTACAGGTTGCACTAGCAGCAATAATAATTATAATAATAACAACAATCAATCAATGCAAATTGACCGTGTTTGGAGGTAGATCTGATGAAATGCATGCTGTAGATAATAAACAGTGCAGTATGACACCCGATCCGCACAATGTACCGTTTAATAAGTGACCTACATTCACGCGCAAAGACTCCCTATCGCGCGCGGCTTGTTTCGCTGGTGGAACTAAATATAGCAAAGTTCAGATCGTGTTTTTAATCGTCCAGACAGGACACGAGTGTGTGTGTGTAGGTATAAACCAGGTTAGCTAGCTAGAAAACACGCAGCCGTTCGCGCAGCGCGGCGCTCGCGCTCTCTCTCTCTCGTGCTCTCCGGCGCGCGCGCTCATCAGCGCGAGCGAAATGTGGGTCAGCAGGCCTCCCGGACCCCGCACGAGCGTTTGTCACAAATAGGCTAATAAAAGCGCAGGGTTTGGGTTTTTCCAAAACATTTTTGTGCGTAGGGATTAAAACAAACGCTACATTAATCGTGTATGAATTGTCGCATTTTAAATAAATAATATAGCTGTACTTACCCGGTTTTTTCGCCGTCGTAAGGGGAGCTCGCGCTCGTTGTTTTGGTTGCGCTGGATTGAGTGGAGTTACACAAACACCAGGGCCTACCCTGGGCTTCCCACGCGCATGCGCATGAGAGACTCAGCAGCAGCCTACACCAATCTGGCAACACACACACAAACACATAATCAGCGCGATGGGAATGTCAAACGTCTTGTAGGGTTAGTAATATTAATTTATGAATATATTATCTTTGATTTACACGAACGGATTTAAAAATCTTTTTTTCTATTTTTGTCAGTTTGTGTTTTGTGTATTATACAAGCGCCCTCAATCTGCGAGTGTGTGTGTGTGTGTGTGTGTCATTCTTTTGGTTTGGCGGAAGGCCAATTAGGTCAAACTCACCCGACAACCAAACCTGTGGAAAATTGTGGTTAGACGTCCTTGACTGACGTCTGCTCTGTCCAATCAGCACGTCGTGCGTGCGTGCGTGTGTGGGCGTCACCTCATCTTACACCATAGTCGGGAGTGTGTGCTGATCAAAACAAATCTGAATAAAAAAATCTAAATAACTCACATAAACACCCTATTATTTTACTTTTACATTTTGGTATTTGGCAGATATTTTACCCAGAGAGGCTAACATACAGTGCTGTAAAGTTTCCATTATTAAATATATCCTTAGGTTACATAGAATAGAAGTGAAATAGAAGTAACACATCAGTCAAACACTAGTTATAAGGATTTTTTGGGGAGAGAGAGAGAGAGAGATGCTCTGTACATGTACATGATGATATATATATACATAAGGTGCATATAGTGAAGGAGTTCCTTCTCCTGACACAGAGCAGAGTTATTGTGAAGTCTATCTGATAGCATCCAAATGAGGATGGGTTCCCTGTTGTGTCTGGGTCCTCTCATGGTTTCTTCTTGTTGCCATCTCAGGGCGTTTTTCCTTGCCACCATCACCTTGACCACATGGCTTGCTCATCAGGGACCATTTGATCTGATTTGATGAATACATATTTCCTCACACTCATTTCACCAAGTAGATTTTTAATAATCAAATATAGGATAAAAAAATATTTGATAAAAATAATAAAGGAACAAAAATATATATTTATATAATTTGCATATAAAACAAAAATCTTCCAGTCTTTTTTTCACAATTAAAATTATTATACAGGGCATTTATCTATAGTATAGAGTATACCTTTCCATGTTGCATTTGGTGATTTCTGCTCACTGGCTCCTCCTATGCATGTGTGACATAAGCTATATAACTACAGTACATTTGAGCTATGTTTGTTTGTATTAAAATGCCAAGTGAAGTGCAACAAAGGAGCAAAGGAAAAACCATTTTTCTAGAAATAAAATTTTGTGAACAGAAAGGCATGGAAAAGTTCTTCTAACACAGCCTACACACCCCTGATTTAAAAAAAAATGAAACCAAGATAAATCATTCATTCATTCATTCATTCTTCATCTATACCGCTTACCCTGTACAGGGTCTCTGAGAGAAAACCAGAGTACACAGAGGAAACCTACCAAGCAGGGGGAGAACGTGTAAACTCCACACAGACGTACTCAAGGCTTTTACTGGATTTTACTGTTAAAAGGCTGGACTATGGGGTAGAGTTTTAGGCTATACATCCAAGCCCACCTAGATTACCTAAAAATATGTGACAAAATGTATTAGTCTGATGAGGCCAACATAGAATTTTTTGTGCATAATAATAATGACATATTTGTCACAAAACACCAGACATAAGCTTACAGTGAAACATGGCGATAGCGGCGTCATTTTGCTGCATCTCTTCAGCTGGTACTGCAACTTTAGTCCAGATGGATATATTTTGCAGTATAATAAAACATATTATAAAACAGTTAGTTTTGACAGTGGTGTAGTGGTTAGCACTGTTGCCCTGAACCTCCAGGTCAGTCACAACGTGGGTGGATAATATGTCAGTATGGTCCACAGTACTGAGGAAAGACCAGCTGCCTGCCAAAACCCACATTCAAAAACAGCCACAGAAGCACACACACATCTAAGAAGAACACACATCTGATAACGTTATGTTCATCTTAAACAACACTTCATCTCCTTAGTAATTGCTTCTAAGTCGTTCCTAATCGTTCCTGAGTCGCCTCTGAACCGTCCGTGTTCTTTTCATGGTTAACAAGTGCTACTAAGCTAACTAGATATAGTTGTCTAGTAAGGTAAGCAGAATAAGTGGAAATATAAAGTAAATCTTTTTAGTTTCTCAGTACTTTCGCCTTTAATCGTTTGGCTACATAGTACCTGTACGTATTTAAGACTTCTTTTATCCCTGTTAATTACACTAGCTGTCAGTCGCCAGCTTCTCCAGTTGCGGTTAGATAGTTCCGCCAGTCGCAGAGGGAAAGTGTTGGCAGAACAAAACAACTAGTTAAATAAACAAACAAACCATAATCTGTGGATAATAAATGGTGTTTGTGGAACAGTTATATAAAAGTAATATCACACTCGAGGCAATGTAATGTATACATAAATGTAAAAGGAATAAGATGGGAATCAGATGACTACAGACATCTAGAGACACCTAGTGTCCATAATGTTAAACATTTTGTTTTGTGATTCAGGTTTTTTTTTTTTCTGTGAATGTAAAGTACATATGGTGCTTAGGGAAACATAATTTCAACACTTTTTTATGTGGCCAGCTTAAATGTCCTTCCCTAGTCTTATTAATAATAATAATAATAATAATAATAATAATAATAATAATAATGTCCACAAGATGGCACTGGACATTCAGCATTCATCCTCTTCACATTGCACATTCACAACCCTTCATACTGAGCTTGACACAATGCACACAATAGTCGTCCTTCTCTGATCTGTTTTCACAAAAATGAAAACACACAGTTGTACAGGATGTCTTTGTATGCTCAGGGGGCCAAATCCGTTCCAGCATGTCAGCGTCCCTGTATCATAAGCAAAGCTCCATGAAGATGTCATGGAACTGTGTTGGAACTTGAGTGTCCTGCACAGAGCCCTGACCTATGTATTATTATTATTATTATTATTATTATTATTATTATAAAATGTATATAACTGACAAAGGGCAACATCAGGTTTTGGTTGGGTGTTATATATCTGATGCTTAGACTACCAGCCATCTGCAGTCATGGTGTAAAGCATACAATACTATCATACTTAGATATTATCAAACAGTGACTTATATCAGTGATGGTACAGTGACGTAGTGGTTAGCACTGTGTCCTCACAGTCTCTCCAGGCTCGAGGAATTGAGACCCACATTAGGTTTGTATGAGTGGAGATTCCATGTTCTCCTCATGCTTGGTAGGTTTTCCTTGTCATCTCTGGGTTTCCTCCCACAGTCCAAAGACATGCAGGTTAGTGCAATTGGTGTTTCTAAATTTTCTATTGTTTGTGCATGCTTGCACCTTTGCAATGGATTATCATCCTGCCTAGGGTGCTTCCCACCTTCCCACCCCAAGTCTTCTGATGCAGGATAGGCTCCGGGCCTTCCATCACCCACAATAGAATAAGCGATATATACATTTTCACATTAGGATTTTAAAATTTGACAAACGATTCCCACCTGCATGATAGAATAAGGGCGTGTTTACACTAGGCACGATTGATTTGTCCTGTGCCCAGGAACAATTGCTCCCCCCCCCTCCCCACTCTCACACTGGCCAGCGTTTACATTATTTTTGTTCTCCATACTCAAGTACACTTGTGTATGTACATTCTCCAAACAGCGGCTGTCACTATGCCCCTACTTGGTTTGTGAGTTGCCATTAAACACAAGCAAAGAAGAGGCAAAGAAGTTACCCTTCACGTTATGCCAACATTACTGATATTTCAGAAAAAATGTCAAGAACTACACTCTCACTTCCCTTCCTACTGTATCAGCTTTGGCTGAGATTTCAGAGGAATCGTCATGAAATCGTGTCAAAACAGCAATCTACTTCCATTTTCAGGTATGATGGGCTTCCATATCTGATTCAAACCATGCCCAAGTTCGCCACCTCTTCAAGCGGACTCAAGCACAATTCCCGAGCATGGAACGCTTGTGTTCTCATTGATCAAAATAACCGACTTTGGGATTACAGTAAGTGTTTTCGGAAATTATCCCAGGGCCTTAATGTGAAAATGAGAGAGAGCGCGTGAGAGAGAGAGAGAGAGAGAGAGAGCATTCTCTATCAATTGACTTCATGATAAGCACTTAAATCAAGAAAAGATAAATAACATGTGATCTTCTGGAACATTTGGACCTAGATTAAACAGGTGGTTAATTAATTAAAGTGATGATATCAGGTCCTGTATTATTTGACTCTTCATCAGATCCCACACTATCTTCCATTACACATAGGCCTGTTATTGATTTAGGTTCAGAACCACATGTGGATGTAATTGGACCCAGTTCACACAGTTCACAGAACTGTATTCGTTTGTACATTTATTGATTCCAGTTCCAGAATTTGTCTGATCGAGTGCACCCTCAGTCACATCCGACAGGAGACAGAAATCTTTCCAAAATGTTGCACGGAGCATTTGGTTGAAGAGTTGAATAAGGTTATCCTCTGCAAATTCCTGTTTAGTTTAAATAATAAAAAACTTTATTTATAAAAAGTGTTATAATTTACTTGGCCAAACAAAAAAGAGAAGAGAGAGAGACTCACCATTAGTGCTACTGCCACAGTTTATCAGCAAAAGCACGGGTTGCTCAAAATCACACTACTACAATGAGAACATTGCAGAATGACTTTAATTTAAAAGACACAACATGGTTATACAATTAGGACCTGTCACCCCCCTGACCCCCAAAAAAATCTAGATTTTATTTGAATTCTCTATTTACATTCAATATCACTGTAGACCATAGACAGGTGGTAGGTGAATACGTCCAAGGATAAGTTAATTGGGTCCTCTGGATCTCCATCGAGGCTGATCAGCTGCTCCAGAGAGAAAAGCAACAGGTTGTGATATAAAGACAGAATGGTTTAGCCTCATCAGAGTAACACACCAGAACATATAGATTAAGAGAATGTGTATAGAAGGTCACTGTTCATTTTGTTTATGAAGGTGTCTTTTTTATTCTTGGGTTTTAGGGCTGTCTTTTTTTTTTACTCTTTACACATACTCTGTTGATCGTCTCCCGTTACGTGGCTGCAAAGTAGAAACAGATGTGTCTCATGAATAACTCCACATTATCCAATTCTTACTTAGTTATAAGTAAGTTTGGAATAGTTTCCAAAATTTGTTTGCCTTTTTCCCATGGTAATACATGGAAAAACAAGTATGTTATTATCATTAATACTCACCCGATATAAGAAGTATCCTCTGCTCTGGATCGTGCGTGGGGTCTCCTGTACAAAAAAGACTGCTCTGTTAGTTATACAACAAGAAGTACATGATATACATAACCGGAAACATGGTCAGTCTATCCATCCATCAATCCATTCATCTATCATTTACACCACTTGTCCTGTGTAGGGGCCTAAAGCCTATCCCTAATCACCAAAGTTAACCAGGTGCTAGTTCATGTCTGGCGCTAGTGCCAGTACAGAGCCGGTTCAATAACGAAACTCCTAAGAACTGTCTATTCCATAGGCTAGACAGTCATGTCATTACATCACTTTATACACCTGTGTTGGTCTCTACTTTCCCAGCAATGCCAAAAAAACCTTAGTAGCGATCACTTCAACATGTCTCCTCCTGGCTTTATCATTACTAGAGAACATTTGAGCTGCTAATTGCATGTTGAGAGCATTTTTTAAAGGTGCCAGTCACAAACGTTTAGTTGGTCATGATAATCCCGCCCCCAGCCCCTGGCGTAAGGGGTTCTTTGTTCTAGCCCAGCAAAGTGTTGGTGCCCCCATGGAACCGGTTTTCTGTCTGAGGTGCTCTGGCTCTCAGAAAACAAAGAACTGGTTCGAAATTGGGCACCGGCTTCGAACTAGCTCCAGAACGTAGGTCACAGGGCAGGAAGCACCTTGAATGGGGTGTCAGGTCATCACAGGCCACACTCACACACCACTTCATAATTGAAAACACCAGTCTGCCTACACTGCATGTCTTTAGACTATAAGAGGAAACTGGAGGAAACCCAACAAGCACAAGGAGAACATACAAACTGCACACACACACACACACATTTTGACCTTATGGCCAGTATTAAATGTAAAATATTGCTACAAATTAATTATACAATGTCCTGCTGGATGATCATTGGGTTCCCAGAGCAGTTTGACGAAAAGTAGAAGAAAATTAACTCCTTAGTGAATCAGGAACATTAACATCAGCTCCACATTGGTTTTAAATGAAGCCCTGTTCTTTTGGTTAAACTGTATGAGACATTTAATCTTCTCTGTGATTTACCATCAGCTTCACCAAATCTCTCTCGGCAGTGCAAATTTTTTTCTTTTTTCTTTTTCACTTCTTAATCTTAGCATTTTTCATTGAATGTTAAAGTGTTTCGTTTCAATATCATGGACATGGCATTAAAATCTTCAAGGTTGTTTGTAAGGTTTTGGATAAAATCGAAACAGGACCTTTACAAACTTTGACTTTTTAATTTCTTTTTTTATGAGGATTGCCATTTCTAGCCACAATGTTTATTGTGAGAGCTATTACATGAGAACACAAATGAACATCCTCAAAATTTTTCGAGAGTACAGGGAGCTTTAAATGCCTAACTGATGCTTTAGTTATCCACGCTGTATAGTGCTGGTCAGTGCAGATAATTTAGTCGATAATGACCAGGCGAACGGAACAGAACAGCTAATGCCGCTCGCTAATTTTGAGGCTTGGGAAGGGAATGCACTTAAGCAGAAGCAAACGCAAGTGCACCCCACCTTACACTCCCACACACTCAATGTGGGTGTAAACAGAGAACATTTGGCATGATCAGGACATTATTACAGTAAAGTATGCAAGCAAAATACTTAAGATGTAGTGGCCTGGTGGCTCAGCAGTTAGCACTGTTGTATCACACCTACAGGGTTAGGGGTTCGATTCTTGCCTACAGTCTCTGTGTGGGGTTTGTGTGTTTTGCTAGTTTTGCGGGAGTTGGCATCCACTATGTTGTGCTACCGCCACCTTCTGGTCTAAATCTACCTCATGTGCCTTTAAGTTTAAGTTGTCTTTTCTAGTCCCGCCTCCTTTAAGAAATCCATCAAAGGATGTCCTCTTTCTTCCTTGTCTAAAATACTTTTCACAGTGTACTCAAACTTTCCATATCCCCACTGCTTCTCCAACAGACTGCTTCCAACTGTACATTATTTTTTAAGAATGTACCCAGAGAATGGCAAAGAATGTTGTACAATACATGATTCTTGCCTTGCCATGCCTTGCCTTAATCTATTCCCTTGTTTAAGTTATTCTAGCTTTCGGTTTGTGTCTTTAAAATTGAAACAGTATTTGTGCACATACTACAGAATGCTTCACAAAAAATGGATGTAGCAAAAATGCTTCTGTACATGTGGACACACAGTGAGCCAAGCTGGGAGAGTCAGAGACAGTTCGACCGAGACAAGGCCTTTCTGGAACAGCTAATGGCTGGGCTCTCCTACCAAAAGTTTTGAGGGATAGCCTGTCCACCCCAGGTCTCTTGTGTCTGATCTGCCTGCGGAGGGCATCTTCACCTCGCCACCCTGCCTCACTGGTAATATGGCTCCATCTCGCTGCTTGGCTAAGGATATTACTCCCCTTTCCATACTAGCTGAGAAAGCCATTCCACCTCAACCTTTGGTTAAGGAACTCACTCTGCCTCACTGATTAGCTGAGGACGTCACTCCTTTCCATGCTCAGCTGAGGACATCTATCCATTTCTCAGCAGAGGATGTTGCTCAATTTTCCTGCTAAAGACATTGATCTTCCTCTCTGTCTGTGTAATGACTGTTTTCTCCCCCACTCACATCCTTTCTTGATTGTCAACACCTGTTTTGTGTTTCTACAACTATTTGTCACCCTTAGATTTTGCTCTCATAGATTTACAAGCATTCTAGGAAATATCATGTCAGTCTGATTTGTAGTTAGCTAGTTAGTCATTAGTTAGGCTTTTTGTTTCATTTCCAGTCTTTGTTTAATTTTCAATCTAATTTATTATTAAAGGATTCCTGCACCTGCATCCATTTCCCAGGATTTCATGCGAGATAAGATGTAATGCTGAAGTGTTAATTGCAGTAATGCAATTAAACGTATCTAAAAGATGTAATTGGGTGGTAACGAAGGCTCCACACAGCGGAAGTGAAGGGCAGAGGGAGAAACAGAAAGAGAGTGATAAGAGATCTCTTTAGGAGGATGAGATAATGCCCGTGTCCATTAGTGTATTCATAGTATCAGTGCCGACTAAAGGAATAGGAAACAGGCACACGATACGTACATGTGGTACTACTCTTCTGCGTCTTCTGCTGTGGAGCTGCGGTATGAGCTGCAAGAGAGGGTGGAACACAGTGGACTGGCACAAACACACACACACACACACACACACACACACACACACACACACACACACACACACACACACACACACACACACACACAAAGAGACATGGATAACCATGAACAACTGCAAGAAGATTTTGGGTGTGGATAGCAAAAAGGAAAGACATCACACCAATACATGCTCAAATGAACACACATTCATTATCACTTCCCTGGATTCAATATTCAAAAGAAATAATTTACATGTAAAATTGAAAACTGGCCTTGAAACCACATAAACATTTCTGAAAAGTGTTTTGTGTATTTTGTTAAAAGGGCAGTTGTTGGAGCACATGGAAAATAAATGCATTTCTTTCGAAGATTTAATCCCTTTATTTAACTCAATGAATCATGAATATTTCTGAACCACTAAAGCTCTTTTCAGTATAACTATAATTATACTGTACATACAGATCACCACATAATGCATCAGTGACATACGCATACACAGTAATGTCCTTATTCTTTTTAATAGAGTGCCTTAATCTTCAGCAAAAACACACTCCATGTGCCATGCAGAAGCACACACACACACTTTCAAACACAAAAATATACCAGAATACAGGCAATGCCATGCAATTAACGCAATTAAAGCTTCCACTGAGGAAAAAGCCTCTGCTATAGTGTTCAATCATTTCATGAAAAAAAAAAAGTCAATGACCGCTCATGAACGCTTTGTTTTTGCCTGTGCAAATTCTCTGCAAAATTCTAACTCTGGGAAAATGCCAGTAACAACTGGCACATTTGAGTTTATCCAAAGGACACATTTTTTAAATAATCTAGTAGCTATCGGTAATCTTTCTATTATTAGATATCTGACAGTGTGTTCATGTCATGTTGAAAATATAGCATTTGTGTAAGAAGAAATTTCCTATCACTTATAATGAATTGGAAGCTGTTCACCTCTTCAGAATAAAAAAATTACTATATTTCTATGATAATAATACATCTTGAACATCCCTTGTATTATTATTATTCCTCTTATTATTATTATTATTATTATTATTATTATTAAATACAATTATATTTTTTATGAATGGTAATATCATAAACATCATATCACATCAATACAACACTACAGATCAAGAAATATTATATACAGTTTGTACTTTAAATTAAAAAGTCTACGTAACTACAAAAGATTTATACCATGTGCTTCACCACATGGCCAGTCATGGCAGGTACAGACCAAAAATATTCTCTCTAACAACTATGAAAAGGCATTTAATGTGCTGTAGTTAGGATGTAGTCCAGTAGTGCTAGAGTAAATAAAACAAATCAAATACTAATAGAGCTACAGTAATATTAAATAAAATTTTACAAATCCCTAATCTGTAAGTACACAATTTTGATTACATGCATGACTCGAACTCACACGATGTTTAATGTTGATTTTTGTGCTTTTGTTCATGCTATAGTTTGTAGAAAGTAATGACGAGTTGAATAAAGATGTCTGAAATTTATAACACATGAAAGTTTAACATGTCATGGATGCGTGATAAAGCTCTGAGAGGAGAATTCATTTGGGTTTTGGTATTACAAGACTTTATTAGATTATTTTGGTATTATCTAAGGCATGAATAGATGTACATACAATATGCACATTAAGCTGTATCATGTCTCCAAATTATATATATTTGTATTTTCATTCTCACTCACTCATTCTGGACACTTGGATTAAATACACCAATTAATCTAGTCTGCATGTCTTGTCCAATCATCTGGATTTACTACAGGTGGACTCTAATCGAGTTGTAGGAATGTAAAAACATCTCACGGATGATCAGTGGAAAGAGGAGCCACCTGAGATCAATTTTGAGTGTAATGGCAAAGGCTGTGTATACTTATGTAAGTATGATTTTTTTTTTTTTTTTATTTTAATAAATTTCAAACAAACTTCTTTCACATTCTCTTTATGGGTTATTGTTTGTAGAATTTTGAGGAAAATAATGAATTTAATCCATTTTGAAATAAGGTTGTAACATAGCAAAATGTGGAAAAAGTGAAGAGCTGTTAATACTTTCCGGATACACTGTAATTGTAATAATAAAGTGTTACAGGAGGAATAGTGTGGATAGCCGTAAAAAACACACTATTTTAATGCATGTACCTATTTCTACATCCTATTTTGAAGTGTTTTTTTTTTCATTTGTTAGCATTGTACTGTCACATTTTGGCATGTTTTTGCAGGTAATAATTCGCAGCTAGACGGGAAACCAAACACTGTATAGTTTGGGATATAATGACAAGTAAGCAGCACGCCAGGGTGTAACATAGGAGAACAAAAAATCTCTTAAGAACAACGTACCGTCCCGTCAGGCAATCCAGGATTCTGCTTAGTGTAATGAAATAAAAACTAGGCGAACACACATTTAAACAGACGTTCACATTGAGACGAGTGCACCAAACAAAATACACCAAAGGAAATACACAAAGAATAAAAAGAGGCACACTCAAGCACATGTAAAAATACACGGATGCGAGCGTAAAAGGACATGTAACAGGTAACATGTACACAAACACATTACACATGTTTACAGGACCACAAAGAAATAGAAAAAAGTTGGAGGTTATGATGCTGTTACACTGTAATTTGAGAAATCAGTGAATGTATGTGGATTTGTGTGAGTGCGAGTATATGTGCGTGGGTTTGTGTGTAAAGGCTCTTACCCTTTTCGATGTTTCCCGAGGCGCCAGCTCCTGTATTCATACAAGTCAAACTTCACTTTAACTACATTCACAGATCTGATTTCTTAAAGAAATGCATGTAACAATAAATCATGGTTGTTATAAATGTTCCTGCTCTGCACACCGACTGTGAAGTTTGTCACCTGGAACATTAGTACATTGTGAGTAAAGTTCAGGGTCTGGTGAACCATATGGCTAATTCTGGGCAAAAAAAAGAGTTCAATTTGTACATTTGTATTAAATACACCATAATTTTGAAAGATACTAACTCAATTCTGGGACTGCAGAAGCTTCATACAATTCTCAGCTGTAGTGTTGAATGCATTTTTGCATGGAACGAGTTGTGTAATTTGACCCTGCTTACTTACATTGTACTCACATTCTAAGTGACAAGCTTATAATGATCTATAGTTTTAATATAATATACTTACATTCACATCAATATTAAATTAAGACAGACTTGAAAAAACTCAATCCCATATAGATGGATAAATTTATATATATATATATATATATATATATATATATATATATATATATATAGAGAGAGAGAGAGAGAGAGAGAGAGAGGGAGAGAGATTTTTTTTTACTTAATCGATGCTTGTAAGGTAATACTCAGTTATTCAGTTATATAATTCACAAGTGAAGGCTTTACCTTGGATTTCTGCAACAGACCTTGCACCAAGTCACACAGATCCCACAATGTGTCCAGTGTCTAAAGGAGAAGGGCAGGGTTACAGACAGTTTAATCACATAGTTTTTATGCAAATGGATAATTTCAGTCTAATGGAGATGTTTTCTTTTTCCCAGCTGGTTCAACTGGTCCTGAGCAATAGTCTCACTGCCATGTATAACGAGAGTTGCACTCACCCTGAGGGGTCGTTCTTCAGTAAGAAGGGATGAGCATTCGTTATCTATCTGCGTGACAAGAAGCAGGAGGTAACACATGAATGAGTTCCATCTTCAAAATTTTTAAAGCTAGCTTTGATGTAGAGATAAAGCACATATTTTATTTTTTGATAGGCATCAACTGAGCACCCCAAGATTTTACAAGTATCCTATGAGTCATAAGCAATAAACTATGCACTTGCACATTGTTTCCATATTATGGGGTGATTTAAGGGTGTTATGAACACGCTCGCTCACACACACTGTCTCATAAGTACCCTTACATAAGTATCCTCTCTGGATCCTAATGTTTTACCATCTAAATGTCTTATAGTCTCTAGTCTTTATCTTTAACACCAAGATCAACACCAACATGTTTTGTGATAAAGAAGATGAATTCAGAAAGATTTCATCTAAAGGAACTAATGGTGTGTGTGTGTGTGTGTGTGTGTGTGTGTGTGTGTGTGTGTGTGTGTGTGTGTGTGTGTGTGTGTATGATATATTAGTGAATGAATGGTTCCTACCAGGTTTAGCAGTTTGTCATTCTCTGTAGTTGATGGATCTAAAAACACTGCTGCACCTTATAAACACACACACATACACAAACACTTTTTTTAGTAATCTTGTTGCAAATTCCCACTACAACAAAGAGCAAGAGTTTTTATAAACGCTTTTCTGACTATCGTTAAGCTTTGCTCTGTGACTACAGGAGATTATTAACCTCTGAACAACGCACAAAACCGAGCATTACACACTAAACACACATAAATCCACGAAAGCTTAACTCTCTCATGCATTCCCTCAAAAAAAGCTCTTTAGCCATGTGTAGCTTTTACATGTTGATATTACATGATATGATTTTATATGTTGATATATTTTACTAAAAGTTATTTACTTTTTAAAAAAAATGTAATTAATTCTACTTAATGATTTTACACACCATTTTTCCCCATTATTTACAGTTATTTTTTCATGTACATATATTTTTGTTATTTATGTTACATATTTCATTGAATGGAAATTCTGTCCTTAATTTAAACATGTTGATACATAAATCATTGGATCGTCGAAATGTGAGCTGGTGTTTAGGAAAATATAAGGTGTTACTCACCTTCAAATTAACATAAATATCTGTAATTCTTTAGTGCAAAATCTTTTTATAAGAAAAGTCCCAGAATTTTCTTCATGTCTTAAGGTTTGGCATTGTTTTTTTTTTTTTTTTTTTTATGATTTCTCTGACTTCTTGGTAACATTTCAAATTGTAAATATATATATATATATTTTTTTTACAGGAATTTATGTTTTCACATAGTTTAGGATTGAATGTAAAATTTAGATTGATTTGTTAGGTTTATTTTAATTAATGGACAATAATTTTAAATAGATTTAATATTTAGACAGAAATACATTTATATAACATTTATATGTACCTCTATTTTAAGTTATTAGATGTTAGATGTTAAAAAAGTAATTAATTAAATGGGCAATAAATTGAAATAATAATAATAATAATAATAATAATAATAATAATAATAATGTATGTTTAAGTAGGTGGGAAGTGTGTGTTCTTTATTCTTTATTTTTCTTTTTGTAATCCTTTATAACATGTATACTGTAATCTCTAAATGACCTTCAACTTAATCTTTTTTTTTTTAAATATAATTTCCTATTAATATAATTACATTTTAAGAACATTGCACGAACAGTTTACCTCTTAACTGAAAAACAAACAAGCAAAAAGTATATTTACTGCCTACGTCTGAACTCTGGGACAGAATACACTTACACACTTAAACAGAAAATCAGTCTGCTTGCTGAGACCAGTGTGTGTGTGTGTGTGTGTGTGTGTGTTAAAGCCAGCAGTAGTGTATGGTCACTGCTCCTCCACTGAAACTCCTGCTTCACAAACTATGTTTTACTCAGAGCGCGTATTCATCTCTACGGTGTTTTATAACGATCACATTTAATCTGATTAATATTTTCCGAATATAAACATTTCTTTATTTTAAGCGCCCAGTGTAAAGCACACAGACCTCTATATGGTTTCCGGGCTACCACCCGCTGCTTGCACTTCTCTCACTCTGCTGTAAGACGTTTCTTACTTTGCTGAGCTGTGGGTATTGTTTAAATGAAGGTTTCACTGGAGTGTAGAAGCTCGAGCACTCCAGTTACGCACGGAACGTCCTTCACGCGCGCACTTTTAGCCACAATGGAAGAGTATAAATGAACTTCTGTGTAAGGATGAGAATATGTACATGTGTATAAACGTGCGGTACCTGTGCAGGGTGTGACGGCTGAGATGAGCAGAAGGGCGAGTGCCAGGCTTGTGCTGTGTGAACGACTCATTTCCCAGGCTCCGAGTTTGCGCCACTGGCTCGTCTTCATGTTTTCTCCTGCACTGCTTCCCCTCGTGCAGGTCCCGCGTGCTTCCGGCACGTTTCCTTTCTGACTTTCTCTCCTTTCTCTCCGATTCAAGGATTTGAAGGCTTCAGGTCACACCCGGTGCCGCAGACTGCATCAGAGATCTGCGTCACGGCTCCACGCAAACTTGCAATTATATCTTTACGTGAGGTGGACTTGTAATGTCTCTGTTGTGTGTGTGTGTGTGTGTGTTCCGATGGTTAATTCGTTTTATTTTAGGATTCACGACCGTAATCACAAGGATTTTTCTTTTTTTTTAACTATCCCATATACACTGCAGATGGCTTACACTCTAAGTTGTGCGTATAAACACAGTGAGTGTATTTTCATCATTCAAAAGTAATATAAACATAAGATTAAATATCACTCTGAGTATTGTAAGCATAACCCCCCCCCCCCCCCCCACAGGTGCCTACAATTTATGCACTAATTGGGCATGAAAATGAACCAAATGTTCAGACTAATGCAAGGGAAAGGTAGTGTGTCTACAATGTACAATAACCGTCTAAGATAATAAATATATTATTATATATCTAACCTACTATTATTACTGTAAGTTGTGCACACTTTCTCAAGGTAAACTGTGCCGTATGCACAGTAAGTGTATTTTTATAAATAAAATAATAATAAAATAAAAAAAACAACCACACGAACATGACGTTAAATGCCACTCTGAGTATAAGAAAAACGCAATTTATCTGATTTTGTATTAAAATGAATTAAAATAACGAGAATAATGCTAGGTGTGTCTACCAAGTACAGTATTATTAGATTTCTAACCGTGGGTGGCACGATGGCGTAGTGGTTAGCACTGTCTCCAGGTTCGATTCCTACTTTGCATGTTCTCCCCATTTGCTTGGTGGGTTTTGGGCGCTCCCAAATTGTCCATAGTGTGCCCTGCGAAGTATTGACCCTGTCCAGGGTGTACACTTTCTCATGCCCGAGATCTCCTGGGATAGGCTCCTTGCCCCCTGTCACCCAGTATACAGGATAAAGAGGTATAGACAATGAGTGATATCTAACCTAATATCATTACTTAAACCCATAGCATGACCAACAACTCCACAACTTGCACACACAAGTAAAACAATTGTTAAATAAGATGCTTACATGCAATTACTTTTTTCAGAAAAAACTCTTAGTTGCTTGTTCCATTATCCAAATAAACTGTCGACAAAATTGAATGAAATAAATCCTTAGCCACCATTTTCTCAAATAGTTTCCATCAGTTTAGCAGTATTGTGGGTATTAGTCTTTTTTATTTATTAGATCTTGCTTTGAAAGAGATAAGAGATAATAAAGTTGTTCTGTTAATTATACCAGAGGTTTTCTGTAACACAGTCATTAGGGCTTTGACACACATCTTTATAAATTCTAATAAGAGACTGTCTCACCAGCTGGATGTGGTAATCAGTGTAGTTTTTCATGAGACATGAGAATTAAGAGATAAAGGAAATGAAAAAAGGATGTGATGGATACAAAGCAGAAACGTGTTAAGAGGCAGATTACAACGTGCACAGGTAGAGCAATAGCTGTACAGACATTAAAGAATATGTAACAGAAATTTGCAGATTAACCATAACAATGAAATCACATTCTTAATATTGGGTAATTCCCTCTGGTGTCACTAAAACCAGCTCTGAACCTTTAAGGCAAAGACTCTGGAGCTCTGGAGGTGTGTTGTGGTATCTGTCGCCAAGGTGTGAGCAGCAGAGCCTTTAAGGGTTGTAAGTTGAAAGGACGGGCATTCATGGATCAGACTTATTAGTTTATCATATCCCACAGATGTTCAATCAGATTGAGATCTGGGGAATGTGGAGGCCAAATCAACACCTTGAATTCTTTCTTTTGCAGTGTGGCAGGGCACAATATCCTGTTGAAAGAGGCCACTGCCATTAGGGAAAATTTTTTGGTAGGTGTTACAAGTTAAAGTAACAATACATTAGGAATTTTCCACCAGATCTGTTTTCAACAGCATGCCTTGCCATAGTGCATCCTGGTGCCTTCTATTGCTCAGGTAAGCGCACACACCCATCCAGCCATCCGCATGATGTAAAAGAAAATGTGATTCATCAAACCAGTTCTTCTTCCATTATGGTGCAGTTCTGATGTTCATGCGCTCATTATAGGGGCTTTCAGCAGTGGACAGAGGTATCTTCCTAGCATAGCCAGAAATAACTTTTTAAGCAAATCGAGCTACAGTATATTAGCTCTTCTGTGTGATTGGCCCAGAACAGACTTTTCTTTACTTCCCATGCAGATTAAAAAGCCTTGACCATCCATGATTCTGTCACCAGTTCACTTCTTGTCCATCCTTGTAATACTTTTGGTAGGTACTAACCACTGCATAACAGGAACACCTCAGAAGACCTTCCATTTTGGAGATGCTCTAATCCATCTTTTTAGCCATCACAACGTGGCCATTTAGTCTCTCAGATCCTCATGCTTGTTCATTTTTCCTGCTTCTAGCACATGAACTTTGAGATCTGACTCTTTACTTGCTGCCTAATATATCCCACCCCTTGACATGTGTCATAAGTAGATAATCAATTTTATTCACTTCATCTGTCACTGCTTTCAATATTATAACTGATTAGTGTATACACTTTTCTATACTTTCTATATTTGACTCATGTTGGTGCTTATTATACCTTTACTATATATTTTAATAAAATGAAATCCATTTCAGAATTATTTCCTTATAATTGTGTTTGTTATGCCTATGTGGGTAATGCAAAAGAGCTTGATTTAACAGTCTGACAGATGCGTACATCAGAACCAGTCAAGCTTTAATTAATAAATGAGACCTGAGTCAGGTGATCTCTTTAAAGCGTTGCAAGGAGATTTGTTTTTGGATGTACATGCACAGTGTGTGTGGTTCTGCCCAGATTAAAGGGGCATCACTGGTTAGTCTTAGCCATTAATCAAAATTGAACTCTAATAGCTATTGTGTAAACAAGGATTTAAAACATTTGTTCCAGCTTTTAAACGTGTCTCAGATGTGAGGCAACAGCAAAATGATTGTGTTGTGTACAACTGTAGAGAAAAGTTATTGCTTGACCTCAAAGATTAACCGTGAACTATAGTTTTATGTTTAAATACTGGATATACTATACATACAAGCATTTGCCTTACAGTCAAGTTCAGATGATGGCTGTTCTGTCTGGTTGACGGGGATGGTATATTCACTCTCTCACCTGTCAATTACAGAGACATTGACTGACTTCATGCAGCTCAAAGGAAGCATGTGTTAATCACAATCCCTGCTTGGTAAAAGGAAAGGGCTGGATGGTGGGTGAAGGGGTGTTGTGGTATTTTTTTTTTGCAAATGTGTAAAAGTCAGATTTAAATAAAAAAGTGGACAGATTGTTGGACTGTCCCAGAGACAACAAACTAGGAAGCTTGAAATTCCACTTTCTAGCATTAACAGAATTATAGTTTGATTACAACAGTAACATGACCTGCCTAATTGACACAAGCCTTCTGAAAGACATTTTCACTGATTGACACATTGACACATGTTTGAGTCCTCACAGATATGAAAAAATAAACATACAGTACTGTGCAAAGGTCTTAAGCACCCTGTTTTTTTTTTTTTTTACAAACTTTTTATACATGTTTATTTTATGACTTCATTATTAAGTCAGTACCAAAAAAATCTGATAAAAAATACAAATGAATAAATACATAAATATTTAATTACTAAAACTTTTTACAAAGAACAATGTAAAAATTATCATATTTTCTTGTCTGTGTAAGTCCCAATATGTTTAACGACTTTAAAGAATTAAGACATGTGATGATAATGTGGGATAAAATTCTGCAAATATAAAATACTAGGTAATATTGCACAGTTTAAAATTGTTATTGCACAGTTGCTATTGCACAAAAATGTAAGATATTGTAATTATATTGTAAGATATTGTAACCATATTTAAGATATTAAGATAATGTCTTATATCTATTGTAACTATATTGTAAAATTGAAAGTTATTGTGACAACAGTTATTGTGACTCATAGAAACAAAAAATATATACCGTACTGTGCAACAGTTGCAAGCACGCTGTTTTTTTGTACACTTTTTTCCATAAATGTTTATTTTATGGAATTATGGAAGTATATTATCTGGATTTCACTGCATGAAAAAGAAGCAGGTGTGACAAAGTCTTGCAGGATGTTCAGTAAAACTAAGCATCTGATATCCCTATAAAGCTCCCCTGTACCTGAGACTATATTTTAAGCAAATGGTCGTCAAAACAATTATTGACTTGCTCTACAGCAGTTATTTGCATGTGTCTAAGACTTTTGCACAGTACTGTACGTAATTAAATTAATCATCATTATATGAAGACGGGAAGATGTTATTAACTGTGTCTCCACACACACTTACAAATGCATGGACGTGCAGTTAGACATGGGTAAACTGGGACTTTAAAACTTTAAAACTACGTCTAAGGCTGATTCTTAATATTGTCATGCCCAATCTCCCTGGATTGACGCTCACATCTTTAACAGCTGGTGTAAATATCGTCATATAATTCATGTGCGTGTGTGTGATCCGCTGCACTCGTTCCTAACGGCACACTGGAGGAATAAGATACGAAGCACAGATAGGCAGCAGGCCATTGGGAAATATCCTCGAAATCTAAAAATGAATAAATAATTGGAGTACGTTCCTTGTAAGACGGTTATTACCGGATCGCACTGGGGTGTTGGGTTTTATGTTCTTCACTTTGCCGGTGTCTTTTCTTAACAAGAAATATATACACCAGTATAAAGGTGCAGAAATTGGAGAAATAAATCAACGATGAGGAAACGTAAAGAATAACTTGTGTAGCTGAAACCCTGAAGCTGAATAAATGGAAAAACAAAAAGGCACGGCATCATGGTAAAGGAAACGTATTCATTTACATAGAAGAAGAAGGAAATTGTTGAGCATTGTTGGTCCTTCAGCCTGTTCTAATGAAAGAGCAGTGTGATCATATGATCTGGGTGAGTTTGTGGGCATCATTTACTGGCAAATCTTCCACAGCCTCTCTATTCTAATTAAATGAAATAAATAATCGGAAAAGTATGCTACCATTTAAACCCAAAGCTTTATTTAGAGTGACAGATGCCCTATATGCCCTTACAAACCAGGAGATCTTACTAAAATCTGACTAATAGGCAAGAGGCGTGGGAGTAACTTGCAATTGTTGCTTCCTGTTACTAATTGGTTTACACCCTTTTTCCTTCTACTACTCATCTATCTCTTGCTGCATGATGACATTTTGCCATCCTTGAAATCCCTTCCAGATAACAGAAATGATGAGAGAATGAGGACGCCAGTAAACAAGGCAACTGTTGAATAAATTGTTCAAACTAAATTCCAAATGATATCAGGGACCAAAATAACACAATAATTATTCATTCACCACACCTCTGACCAATTTGGTTTGCCACACTTTTTACGTCCCTGTCTTCGTGTCTCTCAGATTACTTCTCTCTTTGTCTTTTTCGTGTCTCGCTGTACTTCTAAGTTGTAAGCTGGTTCTTTCCTTGTCTTACACCCTGTAAGTGTTTAAGTATTTGTCTCATGATTTCCCCCCACTTCCCTGGTCTCTTATATTTTCTTGTTTCTAAGGCAACCATGCTGGATAACATTTAGCATCATGCTATGTTCAGTTATCACAATCATCCAGTTGCACCGGAGGATGAATGCACTTTGATTTCTGCACTTTTGATTTCTGTACTTCAGTTCTGGATCAGCTTTTGTGCTTTTGCAGCTACTATTGAAACATGATACATATTTCCTTAACATTATACGCTCTAAAGCAGCACACTGTCTGGACCCCCAGAAAAAATTGCTCTGTCTAAGATTTTGTTCAAGCGCCTTTGGGTCTGATTACAGTGTGCAATATGGTTTCCAGTTCATGTGTGAAAATGATTCCTAATGCTCCTAGAATCACTTTTTTGCAATTTTCGACCTGGAATATGGTCGTACCATTAGGAAAGAAAACCTCCATAGTTGTGATAGCCTGGTCATTCAGGTCGTCAGACGACTCATAACATTGCTGAGCCTAGACCTGAGCAACTGAAGCTACCACAGATAGTAACACTGCCTCCAGAGGATTGTATTTGTATCGCTTCATGCAATTCCCTTCTTCCCTTCTATTGCTCTGGAATAGGGTCAATCTGGACTCATCAGTCTACATGACCTTTTTTCCATTGCTCCAAAGTCTGATCTTTAAGCTTCATAGCAAACTAAGGCTTTGTTCTGATAAGTCTAACTAAGATGTGGTTTTCTTATAGACATACAGCTGTTTAAACTCACATTGTGTGTGTTGAAATATGTGGCTCTTACTTTTATTATTAAAGATATATACACTCATCTAAAGGATTATTAGGAACACCTCTTCAATTTCTCATTAATGCAATTATCTAATCAACCAATTTAGGGTTGTGGTCCTGGTCAAGACAATCTCCTGAACTCCAAACTGAATGTCAGAATGGGAAAGAAAGGTGATTTAAGCAATTTTGAGCGTGGCATGGTTGTTGGTGCCAGACGAGCCGGTCTGAGTATTTCACAATCTGCTCAGTTACTGGAATTTCCACGCACAACCATTTCTAGGGTTTACAAAGAATGGTGTGAAAAGGGAAAAACATCCAGTATGCGGCAGTCCTGTGAGTGAAAATGCCTTGTTGATGCTAGAGGTCAGAGGAGAATGGGCCGACAGATTCAAGCTGATAGAAGAGCAACATTGACTGAAATAACCACTCGTTACAACCGAGGTATGCAGCAAAGCATTTGTGAAGCCACAACACGCAGAACCTTGAGGCGGATGGGCTACAACAGCAGAAGACCCCACCGGGTACCACTCATCTCCACTACAAATAGGAAAAGGAGGCTACAATTTGCACGAGCTCTCCAAAATTGGACAGTTGAAGACTGGAAAAATGTTGCCTGGTCTGATGAGTCTCGATTTCTGTTGAGACATTCAAATGGTAGAGTCAGAATTTGGCATAAACGGAATGAGAACATGGATCCATCATGCCTTGTTACCACTGTGCAGGCTGGTGGTGGTGGTGTAATGGTGTGGGGGATCTTTTCAGTTCTGAAGGTGAAAGAGGGTCAAACACCGTATTAGTATGGTGTTCCTAATAATCCTTTAGGTGAGTGTAGATAGAAAGAGTACTTTATTAATCCCAAAGGAAAACTGTATTGTTTCAGCAGCCAGTTCACATAATATACAACAAGTAAGCATCAAGTAAGAATTGTAAGAATTGCAATGAGGGAGGAGGGGGGGGGGGGGGCGAGGAGTTTACAATTAAGGTGCAATAATGAGGTAAAAATGGTGTCAAATTTAAGGTGCATTAAAGAGGTAGAAAAATGCTATCAATAATATGAATATGAAAATACTGCTTCTATGTACATGTGCATCATAATTGTATATACAGGTGGGAATGAAATTGTACATACGGGTCACCAGCAAGTAATAAAGGAGAGAATGAAACAGCAAGTACCTATAGAACCAGCAAATACTAATAAAAAGGAAGATGCGATGAATGAAGGATGTGACCATATCCTGCGTTGACGACAGAATGTATATAAGCTTATTTATTGTGAAATCAGAGAATGAGATCCCTCTCTTGACAGAGAGCAGAGTTATTGTAAAGTTTAATTGCAGTTTTTAGAAAATACTTCCTGTAGCGTTCTCTGTCACAGCGGAGCGGTAGCATTCTCTTACTGAAAGTGCT
>JAAGKR010001041.1:88782-146025 GCA_011419295.1 Clarias macrocephalus
GATTCAAGCTGATAGAAGAGCAACATTGACTGAAATAACCACTCGTTACAACCGAGGTATGCAGCAAAGCATTTGTGAAGCCACAACACGCAGAACCTTGAGGCGGATGGGCTACAACAGCAGAAGACCCCACCGGGTACCACTCATCTCCACTACAAATAGGAAAAGGAGGCTACAATTTGCACGAGCTCTCCAAAATTGGACAGTTGAAGACTGGAAAAATGTTGCCTGGTCTGATGAGTCTCGATTTCTGTTGAGACATTCAAATGGTAGAGTCAGAATTAGGCATAAACAGAATGAGAACATGGATCCATCATGCCTTGTTACCACTGTGCAGGCTGGTGGTGGTGGTGTAATGGTGTGGGGGATCTTTTCTTGGCACACTTTAGGCCCCTCAGTGCCAATTGGGCATCGTTTAAATGCCACGGCCTACCTGAGCATTGTTTCTGACCATGTCCATCCCTTTATGACCCCCATGTGCCCATCCTCTGATGGCTACTTCCAGCAGGATAATGCACCATAGCTCGAATCATTTCAAATTGGTCTTTTGAACATGACAATGAGTTCACTGTACTAAAATGGGCCCCACAGTCACCAGATCTCAACCCAATAGAGCATCTTTGGGATGTGGTGGAATGGGAGCTTCATGCCCTGGATGTGCATCCAACAAATCTCCATCAACTGCAAGATGCTATCCTATCAATATGGGCCAACGTTTGTAAAGAATGCTTTCAGCACCTTCTTGAATCAATGCCACGTAGAATTAAGGCAGTTCTGAAGGTGAAAGAGGGTCAAACACCGTATTAGTATGGTGTTCCTAATAATCCTTTAGGTGAGTGTAGATAGAAAGAGTACTTTATTAATCCCAAAGGGAAACTGTATTGTTTCAGCAGCCAGTTCACCTAATATACAACAAGTAAGCATCAAGTAAGAATTGTAAGAATTGCAATGAGGGAGGGGGGGGGGGGGGTGGCGAGGAGTTTACAATTAAGGTGCAATAATGAGGTAAAAATGGTGTCAAATTTAAGGTGCATTAAAGAGGTAGAAAAATGCTATCAATAATATGAATATGAAAATACTGCTTCTATGTACATGTGCATCATAATTGTATATACAGGTGGGAATGAAATTGTACATACGGGTCACCAGCAAGTAATAAAGGAGAGAATGAAACAGCAAGTACCTATAGAACCAGCAAATACTAATAAAAAGGAAGATGCGATGAATGAAGGATGTGACCATATCCTGCGTTGACGACAGAATGTATATAAGCTTATTTATTGTGAAATCAGAGAATGAGATCCCTCTCTTGACAGAGAGCAGAGTTATTGTAAAGTTTAATTGCAGTTTTTAGAAAATACTTCCTGTAGCGTTCTCTGTCACAGCGGAGCGGTAGCATTCTCTTACTGAAAGTGCTTCGCTGTTTATCCAGCAGGTTGTGGAGGGGATGTGAGGTGTTCTCCATGATGGTTAACAGTTTGTGTAACATCCCTCTCTCCACTACAAGCTTCAAACGTTTCAGGGGAGAGTCCAGGATAGCCTTCTTGATGATTTTATTGAATTTCTTAGAGTCACTGATCCTTCCTGCAGACATTAAAGGACCTGAGTTTCCTCAAGAAGTGGAGTCTGGATCAGAGGTTTCTTCTGTCCTCTGATTTAGACAGCGTCTACAAAAAATCATAGGACAGAAGAAACCTCTGATTTCTTTTGTACCTATTTTGCAATGCTATGTTACGACTACATTTATTCTGCAGGACTAACGGTTCGGCGCTATCCTTCCAGGTTTTTGGTAATGTGTTAGTTCTTAACCCACTTCCAATATTTTTAATGTTTTCTTTGCTTTATGCAGAACAATAATTCAGAGCCTCTTTAAATGTGCCTTTGTGTGTGTGTGTGTGTGTGTGTGTGTGTGTGTGTGTGTGTGTGTGTGTGTGTGTGTGTGTGTGTGTGTGTGTGTTCTAGAGTAGGACCATCCAAGCTAATCAGCTGCAAGGGTGGGGATGATTTAGTTCACTGGAACTGTAATTAAGGGTGGAGAGCAATAATTGATTGACTACTGTAGCATCTGACCTAATTGCTCTATTGGAATAGAAAAGGTTTGGATGACCCAGGAGCCACATGGGGAAAAGAATGACTCAGAAATTAATCAAGCAAGTGATTACAAAGATGCTTACTCATACAAAGTCTATACCAGCTCATACTATCCATCCTTTCTCTCTTAATCATTTCTCTATCCCTCCATTACATTCATGCCCACTCACACCATTGAACCATTCCTAGGGTCTAGAGTAGAGTAATTTTGATGTTTTCGAGTCGGCTTCAGGTTTATGGATTAAGGATCTTTTTTCTTTATTTTCCACATCTGTCTTCTTGATACATGAATATGTGGACAGCAATACTGTTCGGTCATAAAAATAAATAAATAAATAAATAAAAAACAGACTGATTTACTGCAATTTCTGAGGAATTACTGTTAGTAATTGACTATAATTGACTTCAGTGCAAAGCAAGCATAGTTCCAGCATCAAGTCTGTTTTTACAGATGTTTTACTGTTCTGTTTTCAAATATAAGTGCAGCGATGGGAGTGCAAACTCGACTAAATGATTCCACCACAAAACAAAAGCAACCTTTAGGATTGGCAGAAATTCCATTTTCTTAATTTTACCAACTGTTAAAGATGGAAAGGGGAAGAAACTTGTGTCTGACATCTCCTTCCTGGTAAAGCCCTCCAACAGGATGTAATTAACCTTATCAATATGGCAAGCAACTGACATTTTTTCAGTTCTGAATCACCCCAAGTATGAAAAGATCAATGAGTATGCCAGAGCTTTGCTTCCATATCGATGAGGGCTTTCAGAAACCTGCTGTCAGTTGAAAGGGTGAATGATGGTATTTTGTAGGAATGTTGATGTCTTTTTGAGGTAAGAAGGGTAGCCTGAATTAGGGTCAGAAGCAACTCAGCTCAGGGGCAGCTTAGTCGAGCAGTGATATACAGGGTGGGAATGAAAAGTAACTAAGCATTAATAATTGGTAACAAAGTCCATATTTCTAATACAAATTTATTTAAACAAACTTTATTACGTAGGAAAATGAAACAGATTCAGTGAAGGCACTGATGGTGTGCACCATTCCTCAAACAGCCAGGGATGGAATGTCTTCTTAAGGAAGTCATTTGGGATATTGCTGAGAACCTCCTCAATCTATGACTCCAGTGTGCAAGGCTTTGCCTTGTACACCTCCTCCTTTTCGTAGACCCACAGGAAAAAGATCACATGGAGTGAGATCTGGACTTGGAGGACATTGATGAGGTCCATGTTCAGCCAACATTCTGGAAAATGCTGGTCTAACCACGCACACACAGTAACAGGGTCGCCACAGAGACAACCCTTCCATTTTTTCTGGGCTTGGGACCTGCACTGTATACCTACCAAAATGTACATTGCATATACTGCAATATTTTAATTTCTTCTAGTAGTGATGAAAAGGAAAGTTGTCTGTTAGATCTAAAAAATAAAATAGAAGGAAGAATACAAACAAAGGCAAAGTGTTAGTGCAGAGGCTGTGTCTAGGATGTACATTACATATACTGGGAAAAATAAAGAGGGGTTATTTAGTGGATAATGTGCATCTCATGGTATACCACAAATGTGACGTTCAATATTTCAAGGTTACTCATACAAAAGGATTTTGTTCAAGCCTGTAATTATTATTATTATTATTGTTTGCTTATCCTTTACAGGGTTGCTGGGGCCAATTAACCTACTCTAGACAGGAATTGAACCCTCGACCCTGGTGGTGCGAAGCCACTGTGCCACCCACTTGTTTTTAATTTAATGTTAATTATACCATGCTGGTTTTATTGATGTTAATTCAAGTACTATACACTATATACATCTTAAAAATTTTATGGAAATGTTTAAATCTTAAAATTATTGAACGAAATTATTCTAAATCTGACATAAAATATGTCGGATTTAGAATGAATGGTGTTACACAAACATTATGCAATTTGCGGTGTTGTAGCACAGCATGATGAACAACAGTGAAACTATGGATTAAAATGACTTCAACTTATTTTTACTGAACTATTCCTTTCTGTTGCCTTTGGGTTAATTGTAGTGGTTTGTCTATAATTAATTACTCCCTTCAGAATCCACTCCAGGAATCAAAAGACTCACAGACTAGGCTGATTTGTGTTTCCAGATTGCCCATAGTGTATGAAGAAGTGTGTGAGAGTGTTTTTTTCCCTGTGCTTGTGCCCTGAGTTCTCTCAAGCAACCCTTTGCACGATACACCATATAGATAGTGGATGGATGTGTTATTATTAGTATTCTTTGTCTGTATTTGTTGTACTGTCTTGTTTCTGTGTTTAAATTATTTCACTGTAGTATCGGCCGTGATGATATTCTTGAGATTCTCAAATGATGGTACAACACTGTTTCTCACCTATAAAACAATGATTCTGAGATGCACCTGTTGTTATCTTTGTGTCCTTTCTTGGGCTAAAACTTATGTTTCTTCTTTTGTTAACTGGTTTAATATAATAATCAGACGTCTCTATCTAATTGTCAACAAAGGCTCCAAGCGTCCAAGCACACACACACACACACACACACACACACACACACACACACACACACACACACACACACACACACACACACACACACACACACACACACACACACACACACACACACTAATTATGCAGTGCTCATATTAAACTGCATAATTTTGCTCTCAGATTTAATTTTATTCCTCAGTAATTGCTTATCATCTTGTGTCCCTTCTCATAATGCTAAATTGATGGTTTCAGCCTTATTTTCTTTATTTTTTCCAGTCATGAAGTCATACATTTCTACATTCTGCCTGGCATTTGGCGATAAAAATGTTATGAAGAAATTTCCTTTAGCTTTAATTTCAAGAAGGCACTCTCTCAACAATGCAATGCAACAGAACAGATAACTACTTTTTTTAACTACAGATAAAAAAAATATCAATAACTGTTATTGCTGTGTTATTATCGTACCAATTTCATGCCATATACCACTGAAAGATGCACAAGAAAAGCTGCAGGAGCAAACAGTTAACATCAGAACATTGTTTCAGACATTTCAGATTCAGACCCTTTTAGTGTGAAATGCCAGTCAAGGGTCCACAGTTTGATCATGAGTTTCCAGGTTTCTGGAGAGAGTGTGCCTTACTGTAAGTCGTCATTTAAAGATTTGCCAGAGATTCAGCTTTACGGACATCTATATAAAGTTCAGTCCACCACCTACTGTATGTGCCAGAACGGAAAAGAGTCCAAATGCACGTCTTCCTTGATCTCTAAAAGATGGTGGGCCCGTCCGAGCAGTGCTGGAGGATCGGAGGGAACGTGATGCGGTGCATGGTGTGATACTTGTCCTCCTTATCTGACAGGTCCACACATTTTACCACACATTTCACTCAGGTCCCCTGAGTCCCCATACTTTTTCAAACACATCCTGTTTTCCTTTTAATATATAAGTCAGTCCTTCTAATTGAAAAGTTATTAACTGCCTAAAACAGTGTTTGATGGTTGGTCTATTGATCTTTTTCTGAAACATGGCAATCAATCTCTTGGCATGCAGGAAACACATACGTATCTATTAATATTTTTGTGTCTTTTGAGTATAACCCTTAAATAAAAAAATTTAGGGCCCATTGGGATCTTAGGGTCTTTTGAAATGATCTTGTCCACTGCTTTTTAACATCTTGCCAGAAATATTTCAGTGCAACATAGTCACTTTCATCTCAGTGCACAAGTTATATTGTATATTGGAATTATACCAATTTAGTTTAGGTAGAGTGACATATGTTCGCATTAGCCATTTATACTGTATTGATCTGTGTCTAGAGTTAATTGACTATGTGTGAGCCATTGTACATATTGACTACCAGTCCTCTATTGTCTTTGCCTAGGTCTTCCTTCCGTGCTTTTAGTTTACGCTTAGAATTCTTTATTTTTCCCAGTATATGTAATGATGAATTTGACATTAAAAAATGATACAGCTCTGAGATAACAGTTTTGCTTAAACTTTATTTAATCATCATTTATTCTAGGCTAGACTCCAGGGCCTGTATTCACACCGCTTCTTAGAATTCTCTCAGAGAGCTCCTATCTTAGCCTAAAAAGTCCTAGCTGGGAGTCCTAGACTACCATTTACCATACTATTTTTATTAATTTTGTAATTCATTTGAGACTGATGGGAGCAAAATGACTCACCTTTTACCAATTTGTATGATTGCAGGACAGTCTGTTTAAGTTGCACTTTTGGATGGTATGTAACCAACAATCCAAGAGAGATGGAAGGGAGTAAAAGAACAAGAAAACCAAATTGGACAGAAGAGCAGTGTTTACTATTAGCCTTATATTCAATATTTCTTCTTTCTGCTAATTCGTCCTCTGCTATAGAAACTCTTAAGCCTCTTAAAAGTCCTCCTCTCTACTATTAACAATTTTTACCTTAGGAGCTGTTTTTATGGCTAAGATGTTTCATTACCCAATTTTAATTTTTACTTAGTATTATTAAGATTTAGACCCTAAAGACATAAATGTCATAATCCTAAGAATTTTCTTAGAATTTCATCACTAGGAACAACTTCTAGGTTTAAGACGCTTTGTGAATACGGGCCAAGTGTTTAGATAATGTGTTATTTTGACTTACTCTAACAAAAGTTCTGAGCTGTAAGTATTAAAAAAAAATAATAATAATAATCCTATCTATTTCATACTTGCACCTGATTTCTTCAAAAGTTATCATGCAACCCATATTAGGTAAATATAAATCTTGAATATTCACTAATCCATTTTCTTTTGGGTTCTTTGGTTTCCAAAAAAAAACATCATAATATTAACTGAAAATGAAAAATGTGAAACAAAAAGACCCTTAGAATTCATACATTTTCATACATATACTATTACAAGCCATGATGATCCATGAAGACTTACTAGCAAATTATAAGACACAACCTACCACAGTAGCATCATATGATCAAACTAATACCTTCCTGTGCTCATGGTGGCACCATCACAAACAGAAGTAGTTGTAAAGTGGGCAAATGACAAAATATTGCCCTTGGAGGTGCAATCTATAGAATATCCCACCAACGCAATAGATTCAATGCGTTAGATGTAAAAAAAAAATGCAATCCAGAAAGGATGGTATCTGTTTGAGAAATTTAATCGGCTAGACGGGGCTAAGCTATCCTGTGTTTCAAAGATACTGTACAGTAAATTAGATTATTTAGAGTTTTGGTAGGTTGCATGGTGGCATAGTGGTTAGCACTGTGGCCTCGCTTGTCCAGGGTCGAGGGTCCAAGGTGTTCTCAGCCCTGTGCCCAAAGTTTCCTGGTATAGGTTACAGGATTTCTGCAACACTGTACAGGATAAGCGGTATAGAACATGAATAAATGAATGCCTTTCTGTGGTAACAACCACCAGAGACAAAGCCCAGAGCCCTAAACCTAACCAGCTCCTCGTTCTTTTCTTGATCCATATCTCTCCCTTTTTTTTTTACTACACCGGCCATTGGGGCCCTGGGTAGTCAGTTCCACCTTTGCCAAGCACAACACAACTGACACTTTGTCACAACAGCGCTGCGATCCACTCAGGACTCTGCTTCCCACAATGCACTAAATCAAAATCAGCGAACAAAACAGCAATAACTAAATCAAAGCAGACACGAGCTCAGACCTAGCAAAACCTGTACTTACATGCACTTCAATTTTAATTAAATAAATAAATAAAAAAACAACACTTCCTTTCGTATTATAGCTCTTGACCTCATTTTGCGAACTACTTATTGTGTGTGTTTTTCTTTATTGACCTTTGATATTTGGCTCAGATATTTGCTGACTTTAGACAGTCCTGGGTTTTGACATTGCATAAGGTTTTGCATCTGTCTCTGTCTGCCAATTTGATTATAATTCTAACTTGAACCTGTATCTGTCAAAGCCTTTCTCTCAGGACACCCTGGGGCTGATTTCTTCCTTTTGTCTGGACAATAAATTCTTCTTCATTTATTCCTACACCCTATTCCTACCCATCTGTTCTAATGCATGTCTAACAACATTTGTAAAAAAAAATTAAAAGAAAAAACTGAACTGAACTCTTTTGGAAAAGTCAGATGAATAGAGTACCCTTGGGCAATAATTAAAGGTAAAGCTCAACTAAATGTTTAGTTAACATGACGACATGGTGACGACATGGTGGCTTAGTGGTTAGCACTCGTGCCTTGCACCTCCAGGGTCCAGGATTGATTCCTGCCTCGGGGTCTGAGTTTGCATGTTCTTCACATTCTTGGTGGGTTTCCTCCCACAGTCCAAAGACATGCTGATTAGTCTAATTGGCATTCCCTAATTGCCCTTGTGTGTGTGCGTGCTCTGCGATGGATTGGCACCCCAGCTACTGTAGGGTGTACCCCGCCTCATGCTCTAAGTCTCCCGAGATCCTCCTCCTCGACCCCGCCGGCCATTGGGGCCATTATACAGGATAAAGCGGTATAGACGATAAGACAATAATAAGTCAACTATACAGTACACATTATACAACTTGTAATGACTGATGACATTTCCATTTTCTGAATTCAACATTTATTCAAGATGCAACAACTGGGTAGTAATTTTTTAGGCTGTTTTTATATGTTTAAATGTTTACCCAGAGTCCTGGTTTAAAAACTTATTAAAAGGACATGGGCACTTTTCCCCAAACAGCACTAGCCCTCTTGTGCACTTTGTAAGTACCTATTCATTGCACAATCTGGAACTGGCAGGCTTGAAATGTCATCAGACATTTCAGATCAAGGTGAAGACTCCTGAGTGTCTTTTCTGCAGTTGATGCGAATAGAGAAAAAAACTTTTTGATAAACCACAGAGTAGGTATCACCTTCAACGAAGCAGCTAGAGCATAATGTTCATGTTAATGCGTGTTAATAACAGTAATTGATGATCTCTGTCACAAAGGCCTTGTTGGAGCGTCAGTTTTAAAATGGAAATAACACAATTGTAAAGAAATTGGGACTACGCTTAAACATGACACATGAAAAGAGAAATTACTCCTACAGTGTATTATCTCGACCCAATTTCGCAGACAGCGCTAATAACAACAAATGACCAAATTGGTTTCTGAATATATTTTAGCACAAGACATGGTCAATACATCTGGATGGTTAAATTATTCATTCTGTAAGCAAGTTAATGAATTATGAAAGAACAGCCTTCTCAAGTGAACAAGAATATGATGCTTTTGTATTTCTAAAAAAAATATTTAAAAAAAAGACAAAATAATAGGCCTTTATAATAATGAACCTAATTATAAAAGTGATCCACAAGTGACAGTGAAAGTAATATGCACATAATAAAAGCAAACTATTATGTTATATGAATAGTCTGCTTACAAAACATAGATTATACCATTTATATGACATGAGAGTGAATTAGGCCAGCTTACCTAAACCCAGTGAAGATGATTTCGAGCTCGATGCAAAGTTACATGAGAGAAAAAAAAACATTGTTAAAGAAATGTATGCAAGTAAGATTTCTTATGCATTTTTTTAAACTAAACTTGACTAATTGTGTTACAAACGATTTTTTGGTATCTCAGAAATATACAATTTTCTCACTCATTCATTCTTATTCCAACACTTATCATGGAAGCCCTGGAGCCTAACTCACGGGACTCGGGGTACAAGGCATTATACTCCTTGGACTAGACGCACGGTACAGATGCACACACACTACAGGCAATTTAGAAATGTAACCTAACTAATCTGCATGGGATGAAACCAGAGTACCCGGAGGAAATCCACCAAGCGCAGCGAGAACATGCACACAGACCCGAGGTGGGAATCAAACTCTCGACGCAGGAGGTGTAAGGCCCTGGTACTAACCACTATGCCACTATGAAACTTTTTAAAGATCATATCAGTAAAAATAAATAAAAGTACTCTTTTTTTGCTTACTGATCAAATTCCTGTTCTAAACATGTGTCCAACATGCTGTTTTTACTGTACTTTATTCTATCCCACGGGTGCTTATTAGGCAATGAAAACGCTGACAAGATTTCCATTTCCACCAAACACACCTCTGCATACTTGAAATAAATGTCTGGAATCAAGAAATTCAAGAGATCCGGAATACTGTTATATTTAAAATGACAGTTTTTTTCTTTTACTATTTTGTGTTTGTAATTACGGCAATCAGCCACAACATTAAAACCACCTCCTGCCTAGTAGTGTGCCATGTAAGGAGCTCTGACCCATCATGGAGGACAGAGGTTAGCATGGGCACTCGGGTTAGTCTCTGATGCGCTGAGTGTTCTGACACCTTTCTATTAGAGCTATTAACTTTATAAGCACTCTGCACTATGGGATTGGACCAGATGGGTCTGCCTTCACTCCCCATGCGCATCAATAAACCTTGCATGCCCCGTCACAGCTCACCGGTTGTCCTTATTTTGGATCTCTTTTGTTACAGCACACGAGGAATGGCCTACAATTTGACTGACTCAGTTGTTTAGACATCACTCTGGCTCTTGTTAAATTCACACTGATCCTTATGCTTGCTCGTCTTTCCTGCTTCCATCACATAAACACTGGTCTGTTCAACTGTATGTTGTTTTATTAGTTTGGCTGATCAGTTTATGTTTATTATTATTATTATTATTATTATTATTATTATAGAAGTTTTAAACACCACAGTCTGACTCTTATATACAACAAATTTTATTCAGTAATACTTATAATGGTGGGACGGTGGCCTCCAGTTACTCTGCTTTCCTCCCACAGTTCAAAGACATGCAGATTAGGTTGATTTGGTGTTTCCAAAACTGCTTGAAGTGTGTGAATGTTGACTGTATGTCCTATCATGGTCATAAAAATGTGAATAAAAACAATGGTCATCATAGGCCTCCACTCGCCCCGAACCTAAAAAGGTTCCCAGATGATGGATGAAATACGTATAATAGATGCTATGAAATTGATTACTCAGTTAATTATGGGGGACTTACAACAGACCTACTGTAAGAGACCAAATGGGACACATTTTGAAAGACATCACATGACATTTTTCCTGACAATTTCAGTTTTAAAAACCTCATGTGATACATGTCACAGTGATATTTTCTTAATATGTTTTATATCGATTTATTCAAGAAATGCAGTCGGAACAGGTTAAATAGAAAATACGAGATTTTATTAAATTATTCGAATTGTTATAGGATGAAGCTAACTTTCAATAATAAACAAAAGCATTATTTAAAAAAAAACAGCTTATTTAAAAAGAGCGAGCTGCGTCACATGCTACCCAGGCATACAACCATTTTGGAAATTATGTCATGGGTTCACAAATTCATGGATTGTACAGACAGACAGAACAGACAAACAAACAGAACAGACAAAAAGGTTTGTGAACAGACTTGGGTTCTTACAGGCTTACAGATTGCACTCTTTTAAAATGACATGCTTCTACTTATCCAAAAACAATGATTTAAAAAAGAAAAACTAATTCTCTATAGTGAAGTAATATAGTATGGTAAAGCCATGTATTCATCTCATTTGCTTTGTTTAAAGTATGCTCATTTTAGAATGTAAGTGCACAATGGTGCCTCTTAGTGGATAAGCAAGCTTTCTGCAGGTACAGAAACATATTTCAAACTTGTGCAAAATCACAAGTCAAATGCACAAAATTTCTGTGCATTTGACTTACAAATGCACAGAAATTTTTACTTGCATGGTCTAGTGTTACATCCAGTCGGGCTTCAAAACACTGGAGCAACATGAGGGAATGGCGAGATATTTCCCAGGACATATCCTAAGCATTGGCATTGGCGGTAGGTTTCTTTACTGCCATGTGGAAGGCCTGTGTTTGACTGCCACCCAATGCCCAAACTCCAGCCGCTGGATGCAGTACTGGTCCCAAGTTCAAGGGCTGTATCAGGAAGGGCATCTGGCATAAAACCTGTGCCAAGTTGTGTGTGAATCAGATGGTCCGCTGTGACGACACAGAATAAAAACCAGATCATCTGCCTTGAACATCAGACAAACTCAATGAGTCTCTTCACACAACATGTGAGCATTGAGACAAACTGCTGCCAGATGATTAGCTAATGGGATCAGTGCATGAACTAAACATCATTTGTACCATGGTGTAGTAAGTAGTAGCAGTACTGATCCTTGGCAGTAGGAGGCGCTGAACCCGGAAGTCAGGATTGTTCGTGGAAGGTTTGACCGGAAGCCGGGCTGTTTTGGTCTGTGTCGCTTTTGACGGATTTTGTTTGTGATTATGCCTAAATAAAAGTGAGAATAGTAACTAAAGGATAAAGATTGCATTAGCAGTAATTCCGCTGGAGAGCGCTGTTCCGAGGTAAGAGAGTCGCGCTGGCGTTTTCTGTATCCGGTATTGCTAAAAGGCTAAACTGACTAGCCGGTTCTGTTTAATACCTTAATGCAGTGATAGTGAGAAAATGTTCAGTGGGACAGTTCGTGCCCTGGCGTAGTGCAGTTTTGACAGGTTTGTGTTGACAAACTCCGTCTCAGTACACCACTTATTACACCTAGAAATGTTTGTTATTTTATTTCCCTATTAAGTGCATAGACAGCGCCTGACTCACATTTCACATGAGATGTTCAACCTTCACTTATTCCTAACCATTTATCTAGTTTAGTATTTTTTGTTTGTTTCATTTATGTTCTGATCTTCCATTAACATCCACTGATTAAAAAGTATATATATACAAACTCCGTCTCAGTACACCACTTATTTTTTATCCTTTAGTTATAAGGATAAAAAAGTTCTACTTATACTTTATCCTTTAGTTACTATTCTCACTTTTATTTAGGAATAAGTGAAGGTTGAACATCTCATGTGAAATGTGAGTCAGGCGCTGTCTATGCACTTAATAGGGAAATAAAATAACAAACATTTCTAGGTGTAATAAGTGGTGTACTTTGTGGTATATATATTTTTTGTCTGTACATTGGTCAGAACTCGCTCTTTCAGTGATATCTTTACGTTTCATACAGTGAAGGATCCGAAACCAGTCTCTGTCTGTCTGTCAGTCTGTTTGTCTGTATATCTGTCCAGCCAAATTTTGTCACAGAATCATGCAAAACTTGATTCAGACAGAATTTTATGAAGCTTTTTCAGTTAGATATCTGCCTGAGATTTAACCTGCACCGTAAGTGAAATAAAAATTTTGAGTAAAAGCGATGTTACAGTTATGTGCAAGATTTATTAATCTAGTTTATAATAAGCTACTTGCTGAATGTAAACAAACACCTGCACCAAACAATATTAACTAGAAAAGCTAAACAGAATGTTTTTACTGGGATTAGTTAATATTTTCAATGTTGAAATAACAGTACTGAAGTGGTACTGTATTGAATGTAACCTGCTGGAGTGACTTTAAGGCAAAACTTAATCTTTATCTGATCTACATTTATATTTCTCATTTGTGATTCACTCGCCAATTACCGAACAAGGAGTGTATTTGACTGAAGACAAAGGAAGTACAACTTAGCCCTGAACAAGGCATAAACATAAACTTTTCGATGTGCTCTCTATGTGATCTCTTTTGTAATTCTTTTGTGTGGTGATTCACGTATCGCACACTGATTTCAAAATGAATATGAATTAATTATTTGATTATTTTGTGTAATAATAATAATAATCATGGCAAATGACAGCGATACGTGGCATTCAGTTAAATGTTAAACTCTTGTTTTTATTTTGTTACTTGTTTAATTGCTGCTACATTTCATTACTCATTAAACTTTTATTAATGGTTGAAAATTTTTACATTTTAAATTGTAATATCGAATCGTGATATTTGTAAAATTACAATACTTATAGAATTGCAATCCTAATCAGACCTAAGAATCATGATAATATCATATCGGGAGGTGACTGGTGATTCACATCCTTAGGGCTGGGTGGTTAAGGCAGTGTATCAAGCTGTTCTAACGTTCTACACAAGATGTGAATCTATAATACCAGTCTGTAAGAAGATTGGAAACACATTTGGATTTATGTATTGCTGTACTAAGTTTCTTACATGAATAAAAAAACAAACAAACAAAAAAATAATGTGCCACGGTCCAATAAACACCTTATTTATTTAAAAATAAATAAATCATGCAACGGCCCTAAAATGTTTATTGTAAATATTATGCTGTTATTGATTAAAGATTAAGGTATCTATGCTAAAATTATTATCATTGCGTTTTATAATAATTTATTTATTTGTTGGGGTTTTTTGTTGTTTTTTTTATTTCACAAGTTTTTCTTTTACAAGTTTTTCTACATTTTCTTTTTTTTTTTTTTTTATTAAATTTTTTAAAATAATTTTTTATATCCAAGCATGGCTTTATATAATATATAATTTATACATAAAAGTGTTAAAATAATGTTAAATTGTCCTTTATCACTGGCATCTTAATGTCTTTGAGTTAAATCAGTGTAATATTTTCCAGGAAGCAGAATGACTGCCATAAAGCATGCTCTCCAAAGGGACATTTTCACTCCCAACGATGAGCGCTTGCTCAGCATCGTCAACGTCTGCAAAGCGGGGAAGAAGAAAAAGAACTGTTTCTTGTGTGCCACAGGTAGGCAATAAAACCTCAAATGCCTTGTGTCTGTTTTTCTCATTTGTTTTAATGTTTCACATCAGAAACGCAGCTGAAGCAAAGATCACATAAAGACTCTAAGCACTGGATTCACTAAATCTGTCATTTGTATAATGACCCAGTTCTGCTCTTGGTCTGTCTTTCTTTCCGGGTGTTAGTGACAACGGAGCGCCCCGTGCAAGTCAGAGTGGTGAAAGTGAAGAAGTCAGACAAAGGAGATTTCTATAAGAGACAGATGGCCTGGGAGCTCCGCGATCTGTCAGAGGTCGATGCCAAAGATGCTACCAAGGTGAGGTTTAGGTGGCGCGGAGAGTGCGTGTGTGCGTGAGAGACACACTTGAACATGTCAGACATACCATTGTACCATTCTCAGGTTGTGTTTTATGTTTGCCTGCTATTAATATGCTTTAGTTACTTTACTTTGGTTATTGCTGGTTATAGAGTCTAAAAGCCTCAACTTGATTGGCTTCAAATCATTTTTTTTTTTTATATATACAACAGTACCTTGAAATATACGACAGAGTACTCTGACTACATAAGAGGCATTCCATGAGTGCTCGAATGAGTAACATCACTAGAATGTTTAACTGTGTGTATCACTCCATGGATGTTCTACAATCGTTAATTACACTGACTGATGGTAATGAGTTACTGGATGGGCGAAATAGTTACAGCATGGAAAGGAGGTCTGTAAGGCATGCAGTACTGGAAAGAGGAGAGAACAGCTGCCTGCCAAGAAAACACATTTGATAACATTATGTTAAACAACTTAAACAACACATCGTTTCCTTAGTTATTGCTAAATTAGTTACTCCTAAGTCACTCTGAATCGCCTCAGAACCGTCCCTGTTTTTCTGGTCATGGTTATCGTGAACTATTAACAAACAAATCATAATCTGTTTGATAAAAAAAAATAAAAAAACTGTGTTTGTGGAACACATTCCACATCACAGCCATGCTGATATTCAGTACAACAGCACTCCCTCTAATGTGATGTTGCCTAAATATACTGTCATGTTTCAATTGCTTATTTGTACACATTTACATAATTTTGCAAACAATCTTATCCAGAAGAGAATTAATAAGTATGTTTTGTCAGTAATTTTATGTCATTGACATTAATTAAAGTTAAAGAATGCAAGCCAGCACAAACCCAAAAACCTGGAGGAATAGAATGAATCATTCGGTTATGACAAAGTCTGTAGTCTGTGCAAGTTTCCTGCAAACACAAACACAATTTCACAACACAAAGTGTCATAAAGCAAACACGATTTTGCTTAATGACAGATCGAATTGTGTGTGCGAGTTTAAAGAGAAAACAAGCTAATGTCTAAAACGTCCATGCTCCTGGTTTAAAGGTTTGTTTGGTTTGGCTTTTGTTTTCACCAACTCAATAGTCCACTCATTTATACAGTTAAAGCGTTGGGCCCTGAGTAAACAGGACAGGACCTTCACTTCAAAATGAGACGCTCACCTTTGCCTTATTTTGTTCCTCATTGTGCAAAACTTCAAAGTAATTGTACTATGGCATATAATCCTTAGGAAAGTGAATTAATGCTTATACCAGGTTAAAGAGTCTTGTAAATGGCAAGTGTGTTGTCCCAGACAATCTTCAATTCTCCATTCATATCATCTGTAATAGTTCTAGTCATAACAAGTTTCTGTATACCTTCCCTGGTTCTGTAGGAGAACCCAGAGTTTGACCTACACTTTGAGAAGGTGTATCGCTGGGTGGCCAGTAGCACAGCTGAGAAGAACTCCTTCATTTCCTGCATCTGGAAGCTGAACCAGCGCTATCTGAGGAAGAAAGTGGAGTTTGTTAATGTCAGCCCTCAGCTGTTGGAAGGTAGAGCAATTTTACACATTTACACAACTCACTACTGGTGCTAAGCAGTAACAGCATGTGCAGATGGCGGTGGGATTGTGTTTTACAGGATGCACAGACTGTGTTATAATAACAGTATGAAGATCGTTATGAATAATTTCAGTAGGTGACTAAAGTGCATGTAGTATTACTGAAATTGTTAGCTCTGTTCATGCAGCCAAATATTTACCTGATTAAATACTCTTTCTCTTTCTCTCTCTCTCTCTCTCTTTCCTCATTCACTAAGTGGCTTTATAATGCTTTATAACTTCTCCTTTGCATTCTTCTTCCTTAAATATCTCATCGGCCAGAGCTCCCTGAAGGTTGGTACAGGTCCTCCTTTTTCCTCCTTTGTCTCTGTTGTCCATCATCATTCATCTTTTCATTTTCTTCATGTCCCACTTACATTGAGTTGGAGCACCACCCATGATGGTTTTTATCTGTTTCAATTCACCTTCATGTAGCAAGAGTTTTTGACATTAATCTGTGCACAAAAAAAACGCTTTTGCTGATTTTGTGTGTGATGCCTTGATGTTCTGTTCTAATAATAATTACAATTCTACGCTACACATTATGTGTGCTTTCTAATTAAGTAGTAGTTATTAGCTCCCTAACACACACACCTCTTTCTCAGAGTCAGTCCCTAGCGGCGAGAGTCAGAGCGTCACCGGCGGTGACGAGGACGCTCTGGACGAATACCAGGAACTGAACACGCGTGAGGAGCAGGACATTGAGAACATGATGGAGGTGTGTGAGTATGCCATCTCCAACGCTGAGGCCTTCGCTGAGAAACTTTCCAGAGAGCTGCAGGTCCTGGATGGGGTGAGTAACTGGTGGTCATTTTACTTACTTTTCTTTTTTTCAACATCACTGTCTTTCGTCCTTTGTGTTTGACTGTCTCTCCACCCATCCATCCGTTCAGGCCAACATCCAGTCAATCATGGCATCGGAGAAGCAGGTGAATATCCTGATGCAGCTGCTGGATGAGGCGTTGACTGAGGTGGATGCTATAGAGGGAAAGCTGCTGAGTTATGAGGAAATGCTACAGAGCGTCAAGGAGCAAATGGACCAGATCTCCCAGAGTAACCTGCTCATTCAGATTAGCAAAACAAACAACGGAAAGCTCCTTGACGAGATCCAGTTTCTGGTGGTGAGGATCCATGGGAGATGTGATGTTAGGGGTGGTGTGAGAAATGAATAGCTAGATAAACGAGAATGTAAATATAGTATCATTATTTCAGCAGTCAAATCACACTGCAACAGATCATTGCAGTATCAGACAAATCGAGGGACATTATAAATATTATATGATACTGTTGAAACACTTGTTCACCATAGCTACAGTCCTATGAAAAAGTATTTGCTTTTTCCTGCTTTTTTTTCGCGTATAGTAAGACCCAGACTTGTGATTGAGTTCTGTTCCAGGAGCATGTTTGTAAGTCCAATAAAGTGAGTCTTGCACACCAGTCTCACCTATCTCACAGTTAGCATGGTGTTGCACAGTACTAGTGTTATATCTGTATATTTGACACAAATGTACAACGTAAAGCATAAAACAAACAACATATTTTGTGTTTTGATTCCGCATTATACTCTCCCCTCCAAATCGCAAGGGGAATCCCGGTGACGCAACGGGGTCAGCTGACCTCGTTTAAAGGCAGCCCCGGGAAGACTATTTAATGCGCACTTGAATGGACACCATTTTGTTGCAGAGCTGTATTGGACTGTGAACCTGTTAAGGATTTTCCCAAAATTAGGATTATTCATCGGGACAGCTTTACAGGACAGCCATTTTATGTCATAATCTAATTTGTGCCACTCTTGGCGTAAACACTGCAATCAAGCAATAACTGCCAATGAGTCTTTCACATTACTGTAGAAGAATTTTGGTCAACTCTTCTTTGGAGAATTCTTTTAATTTAACCACATTGGAGGGTTTTTCGAACATTGACTGCCTATTTTAAGGCCATTCCACAGCATGACCTTAATCAGATTTAAGTCTGGACTTTGACCAGGCTACTCCAAAACCTTTAATTTTGTTTTTATTGAGCCATTTAGAGGTAGACTTGCTTTCGGATCATTGTCCTGATGCATAACCCAAGTGCACTTGAGTTTGAGGTCATAAACCGATGACCGGACATTCCCCTTCAGGATCTGGTAGAGCGCAGAATTCATGGTTTCATCAATCATGGCAGGTTGTCCAGGTCCTGAAGCTACAAAGCAGGTCCAGACCATCACACTACCCCCACTATGTTTGATTGTTGGTATGATGTTCTTTTTATGAAATGCTGTGTTAGTTTTACCTCAGATGTACATCAGTCTTCTGGGAAGGTTGACCACTGTTCTACGTTTTCTCCATTTGTGGATAATGGCTTAGCTTTAGAAATGGCTTGATAATCCTTTCCAGACTGATGCATGTCAGTTACTTTGTTTTTATCTGTTATTAATTTTTTTTAGATTGCAGTTAAAAGATCTAAAATATCTGTTATTAATTTTTTTTAGATTGCAGCACGATGATGTAACAGATATTTTAGATCTTTTAGCATCTTTTAGCATGCTTCACTTTGACAGACGGATTTTATTTACGTGATTTCTTGATTTAACAGGTCTGTCAGGGCTATTCAGGCCTTGAGGTGGCAAGTGAAATTTAACTAAAAATGTGGTTAATCACAGTTCATTCATGATTTAGCAAGAGAGACATTTTTTATTTTGTGTTATATTAAAATGTTTTTGATGGTCTGAATTGTTTAAGCGTGGCAAATATGTGATTTATTATAATTATTTTTTTTAATAAATCCTTTTTTACAGCACTTTATTGATATAAATATTTGATAAATGATACTAAGATCTAAAACTCAAGGTGGAAAGTGTGACTTTTTGTCTTTGCAGAACTATATGGATTTGTCTAAAGGCCATATCAGAGCTCTACAGGAAGGAGACTTGTCTTCTCCGAAAGGTATTGAGGCCTGCATCAATGCCTCCGAGGCTCTGCTGCAGTGTATGAACGTGGCTCTTCGACCAGGTAGGGGTGTGTGCGTGTATGTGAAACTGTGTGAAGTGTCCAAAGTAAGATAATATAATGTAAAGTTCTTTTCCAGAGGAGTACTCATGGATAAGCATACGTAACATGCTATGGTTATAAAACTATGTGGTTGATGTGTGTGTGTGTGTGTGTCAGGTCACGACAAGTTGTCGGCCGTGAAACAGCAGCAGCAACTCTTTGCTGATCTCCGAGACAATTTTGCCCGTCGCCTCACCAACCACCTCAACAATGTCTTTGTGCACCAGGTAACGCTCACTCTGCACACTTTTTATTTAAATTTGTTTGTTTAAATAAGCTCTGTTCATTTCTTTTTTTCCCTCCTAGTCTGTGACTGTTTTCCTGTTCTAATTTCGCTCTTTGACCTGTCTGCTTCTCTTCTGAACTCTTCTGTCTCTCTGTGCCACCTCACTTCATTCTTAGTTCAACCACTTCAGTCACTTCAAAATGACCATTCCTCAATTCTATAGGTCGTCCTGTCTGTCACTCCCTGTGAGTACACGCCTCCCCGCTGTTTGACCCGCCCTATAACCTCTAATCGAACTTGGTGTCCTCATTGACTTCGCTAACATCCAACCATCCATCGAATGTCCTTGCTTCCACAGAAGCATGTGTGTGGTGTTTTCTTCATCTCAAGATGTCTACCAGCTCATGAACCATGAACTCACCAGTACCACCAGCCAGCACTGTCTGAAATTATTATTTTCTCTCACTCCACCTAGAGGTGTGGAGGAAAAACACACACACACACACACTGCATAGTTTTTTTTTGTTCAGTAAGAACTGCTTTTAATCCCTCCTGGTTATGTGTAGTGAAATACTTTTGAGGAGTATATAAAATCAGGTATGAAAGATTCTGCATGATATAACTTGGGGCCGTATTTGGAGTTGGTGACTTTGAAAATATACTGTATGTGAGATATTTAGGATAAACACAGAGAAAGAGAAACGTATTACAAATCGTTTTATGTAGGTTCCTGGGCTGATTGTGTGAGCATTCAGATTATTGGAACAATCTGTCAGATTTGATGAGCAGTGGTGTTTTGATTTGTCTTCATCTGTTGTCTGATCAGACAGACTATAAAGTTCAGGTCTGGCTTTTGGTTGAGCCACTGAAAGAGACTTGTCTTGAATCCACCTCATGGCTGTATACTTCCCGGTGTGAGGTTATGTGCATGCTACAGCTGGATTCTTTGGTTCTCTGTATTTGTACAGGTTAGGGTTAAGACACTGACTACTGATAAAATGTATCAGATAAAATGTAAAGCCATGCATTTAAATCCCAGCACTACTGGGGCAAGCCCCCTAATCCTCAACTGCTCAGATATAAGGAGATGAATGTCAGTCGCTATCAATAAGGGCATCTTTCAAATGCCATAAATATAAATGTACTTGTTTCAAGTCTGGTCTCTACATTTCTGCTCTGAGAAGCATTCTCATTGTATGTATGTTGCTGCAACCACCATACTTCACCATAGAGCAGTTGGTGTCTATCTCTTGCTCTTTGTTTGTTTTATCAGACCAGAAAGTCTTTTTCCTTTCCTCTCCTGCCTTATACATCTTACTCAAGAGTGCTTTCTGTCTCTCCACTTTATCATAAGGACCTAAGGGAGTGACCATTTCTGAAATGGTCATAATCCTGAATGTGATTTATGGTCATAATATCCGATGTCACCCAAATGAGGATGAGTTCCCTGTTGAGTCTAGTTCCTCTTAAGTTTTTTTTTTTTCCTGTTGTCATCTCAGGAAATTGTATATTCTGTGATTTATAATATATATTAATTAAAGCTGCTTTGCCACAATGACATTGTTAAAAGTGCTATACAAATGAAATTGAATTTAATTGAATTCTGGAACTCCTTTGTACTTTTGAGGATTTATTAACATGGCCATTTTATCGGTCCTCACGGTTCTAAACGTCTTCTGTTTTTAGAAAGATGAAGCACAGAGTGGTCCTGGGAATAATTAATGCTTTCGAAATGTTTTATACCTATGCCAGGTCTATGTTTAGGCAAACTTTTCATGTATTTTTTGTTTTGTTTTGTTTTTTGGTTTACTATGCAGTGTGAATTGCTTTTCTACATCAGGTCAGATCAGTTGTGTTTACATTCCAGTGAAGGTCGCGAGACATACATATTAAAGCAATCATTATGCAGCTAAGCTCAGTTTGTAGTTTCTCGGTTAAGGCTTTGCTTACTTAATCAGAAGAGATATTTCAGTTTTTTAAGGCTATAATCAGACTACTAGCCTGAAGTGACTCAGTCCTGATTTATTCAGCTTTTTTAGGGCTGTATGAACGCACAAAGATGTTTTTCAGATTTGATCCACAACTATTGTATGTGTTCCTAGATCGGATACCTTGGATACGGGGTCACGTGACTTGAATGAGAATGAGCAGATTGTAATTTATGCACCTTTTTGCCAATGCACATGCGAATGGCGCTCGCAGAGATCAGTTAGCATCGTCAGTGCAGGGATTTCCTAGCAGCGCTCAAACAGCTGATAAAAGAGCTAAAACAAGGCATCTGACTTTGTTCCTTGTTCCTTCCGGACCTCAATAAATACAACTGACAAACTGCTCCAGAGCAAAAAAAAAAAGTTTTTTTTTTATTTTATTTTTTTTATATACACACACATGAACTGAAATGAATGAGCGCACGCACAAATATGATCTGTTTTAATCCAATTGCCACAAGCACTCAAGACGTATCGATGTGTTCACATTAGAGTCAGATAAAAGTCACAGATACACAAACAGCAGTCCTGATACAGACTTCTGTGTGAGGTCTCAACCTGCACACAAGCAGTGATTCAGTTAAAGTTTAGAATACGAACTGGTGCTTCTTATTATGAACTTGCACGTCACTCAACTCTGAATACGGCCTGGTAGCTGCAGGATGTGAAGTATAGACAGATAAAGAGTGTCGGTGTGAGGTAAGAAGTTCAGAACGCACGCTGTTTGAGTTGAGAAAGTAAAGCATGTTTGCAAGTGTCAGGAGAGAAATCCTTACAAGGATAAAAGACTGCCTCTAAGGAAATGTTAGTTCAGACTAACTGCATCATAAGATCATGCCTGTAGGTCTGCTTGTTTCCATTAACGAATTATTTCTTACAGTGATGTCTTCAAAGTGTGTGTATATGCTCTTCTCAGGGCTGCATTAATGTTTTGTTTTCTTTAACCATTTTGTATGTTTGTGTATCTGTCCTGTATATTTGTAGGGTCACGATCAGAGCTCGACACTTGCATCTCAGCACACGGCTGAGCTGACCCTGCCCAAGCACAGCCCTCTACACAGAGACCTGCTCAGATACGCTAAACTGATGGAGTGGCTGAAGAACACACAGAGAGAGAAGTATGAGGGCCTGTCCAGGGTGAGCCTCTTTCATCACCTTCATCATCATCATCATCATCATCATCATTGCTCTAAAGAAATCAATGTTATCATTGTATCACCTTGAGAATTTTTTCAACATCATTAAACCAGAAATAAACTAAACATGTTCTGTCTCTAATTTAACTTAGACCTATGTGGACTACATGACTAGATTGTATGAGAGAGAAATCAAAGACTTCTTTGAGGTCGCAAAAATCAAAATGGCTGGAACAACCAAAGAAGGGAAAGGAAAGTTTGGTAAGATTTTACTTGGCTGTGTTTTTCCTCTTTATGCAGATTCATTGTTGTCAGCTTGTGCTCAGCGTCTGTCCTGTGTTTGCACCGACCTTTTGCTTGCATTTGTGCATTTGTCTTAATCTAATGTTATACACGAGATAGAGTTGACATTGCTTTGCTCTAATGTTGCTCTTAATGAAAACCCTTCAGTTTGTTGACGTCAGAAGCATTAGCGTCGTACTGGACAGACAATCTGAATTGCTAACGACTCATTAAAAGTAAGAGTAAACGTTCAGGAAGTTAATCTGTCTACTGTGCCTTAAAATACCTGAAATCTCCTAATTTGGTTTGTTGTACTGCGTCTGTTCATATATGTATCCACATGTACTCAATTAAAGGATTGCTGCTGTGAGTTGGATAGTTACAATTATAAATATAATTTAGATTTAGGGCTGCAACTAATGAGTAAAAAAAAAAAGGTATTTTTCAGATAGGACAATAAAACACAACTTTTCATAATACTTAATGCTTCTTATCTGATTTTGGTTTTTATAAATATTCATAAAGATTTATATTTTTATCAGATAAAAAGAAAACACATTCACTCAATATAATTTCACGACCTTTTATGTAATGTCCGTAACCTTTTAAAATTTAAATCTTTCAATGATTTAAGCAACAGTTTTTACAGGTCATGTGCGCCTAGAAGCTTACACTAATTTTAGTATCAATACTCAAAGAAATATGAACAATTTGCATTTTAAATAATTACTGTCTGAAGCGAGACAGATCACCGCATTCTTGGATATTAGGGTTCAATCTTAAGTATCAATAACCATCTCACTGTAATGAGCACTGTTAAATCAAATACTGGCCCTTGAGAATCTCAGAAAACTGTAAGCATCAATTTTCAAGCTGATTATTGACTTTCTGATATTTTTCTTGGTCGTCGATTGATGTTTCCGTTCCATACTCAGCCATTTACTCAGACCCGTAGTGATGAACCCATGTCCTTAGAGTATCAGTCAAATTTTGTTTGCAGATATCCAAACGCTTCTGTTTATGCTCTTCTGTGAGTTGTTTTTGGTACCAGGTACACCCTCAGATCACCAAAAAATAAAATAATAAATAAATTCCTGCATGTAAATCATGCTCGCACAGCAGTTACAAATGAACTGATGAAGACATCAGTGTATCCGGAGTTTTAATGTATCCGAGTGCAGATCACTTTCAACTCGTCCTCATATGTATCGTACTTTAGTTTGAACCTCTGAATTATGCGGGCCTTACCAGACACTCTAAAGCAAAGCGATTTTTTGGGGGGTGAAACACATTCAATGTTTGGAATTATCCCCAAAGCTTTGGATTGATTGATTTTTTTAAAGCCTGGAATCAGGGGATTGACACTCTTTGCGGATGGACTTTGACTTGAGCCAACAAATTTTTAGCAACGTATATACGTGTATGCTTAAAAAAAACAATTTGCTCCATAAAAGAATTTCATTCTTCGCTACTCACTGCCCATGGCTGCATAATGCACATGCTTCATGGTACAAGTTGTGTTTTGAGGTGAGCAAGCATTTATCTCATATACTCCTCATTCCATCCTTAGTCATTTTTAGATAATATGATGAGTGTGCAAACAATAACACACTCCCTGCTTTTTGCCCTTTTTCAGTTTTTATATAGGCCCAGGTTTAGATGGATAGATGGACGTATGTTCTGGAAATTCCAACCATCCAGTAGCAATGATGGTAACACAAGCTGGTTTGCAGTAGTGAATATGCACACTCCAATTAAATAAACCAGTTAGATTTCTTTCCCTACTATTGTAGGAATATATAGGAATATCCCCGTCCCTGACCTGTTGTGCAGATTTTCTGTTTTCTGAAGACTATTTCAGCCTGACTCAGGCATTGATGTCACGTGTGAATGATTGCAAATAAAAAATATTGCTCCTATTAAAACACAAGTTCTGTCATGATGCTAACAGAGTAGGTGTAATGTAAAGTCTTTCCATACTTTACAGGACGGTTGTTATGTATACCACAATTTCCTTTTGAGTGTGTGTTTTTACTAAAATAAAAAAATGATGTCATGCACCACAATGAGCTTCATAACTCAGTCGAACTAATTGATATTTATTGTCCATTGTCTACTAAAGTCAATCCATTAATAGGCTTTAATCATTTTGTTTGTTAGTAGTTGCAGCCCTATCTGAATCACTGTACTAATATCTGCACAGTAACAAAAGACACTTAGTTTAAGTTTATAATAAAACGCTCGCCATCAGACAGAGATCTCAGCCCGACTATATTCTATTATCCTGTGTTGTGTGGAAAACAAAATGCTAGTGAGTTTTGTTTTCACACAGTCTGATGGCTGGCCAAGCCGACTCCAACATAGCATGTCAATGTGTATACCTCTGACCTCATGTCTAACCCCTAACCCCTGAGTCCCACTGCATGTCATGAGCCTAACGTGTCTCTGTCTCTGATGCCTGCCTTTCTAACTGGCCTGCAGCCACGCTTCCTCGGAAAGAGAGCGCTCTCAAACAGGAGACGGAAAGTAAGTACTATGCATCTTTCAAAAGTGCCACCTTTTATACTTTTATACAATTTTTTATGATAACTGACTAAAGGTAAAAATGCAACAAATTTTTTAGTAAGCGTTGTGTTTTGTGCAACGCAGTTTACCAAAAACATACACACACACAAACTTTTTCACATCATTCTCATGACAAACTCCTGATGTGTATGTGTCTTTCGCTAAACATTTACTTGCAGAGCTTTACATGTCTGACGATCAGGCTAAGCTTTTTGTTTTAAGCTTTTCGTAGTCTTATTTTACTTCTACCATAAGTGTAATATACATGCTGTGTTATGCTGTATTATGAATATGATTAGTGTTTTTTAATAGGGATATTTATACATCCAGAGTCATAAATAACAGCATAAACACAGTATGTTTGTTATCAGTTGGAGGCTCTCTTTCTCTGAGTGTCTATTGTGTTCTGGACTCTCTCAGGTCTTCATGGGAGTTCAGGGAAGCTCACTGGCTCCACCTCCAGCCTAAACAAGTTGGCCGTCAGCAGCTCCAACAGTCGTCGCTCGCAGTCCTCGTCTTTGCTGGACATGGGTAACATGTCCGCTTCTGACCTGGATGTAGCTGATAGGACCAAGTTCGACAAGGCAAGAACAGAATTTCTGTTAGTTTATGATTCAGTTTAAGACAATAATATCTTCTATGACCGTAGATACATAACAAATGTTCAGCCAGTCAATGCCCCTTCCTCAGCCAGAGACCCAATGGATGAAGGTAAACATGAATATGAGAGAGAAGAGTTAACCAATCAGGAACGGAGGCAAACTGTCCTTCGTGCAAAAAAAAAATATATATATTAATATTGCTTATGCAGAAGTCCTTCTGGTGTGTGTGTCGACAGGGGTGTCTTCAGAAATCACACTGTGCAATCGAGCTTTCTTTTTTTTTTTTAATATATTTTTATTGGTATTTAACAACAACAAAACAAAAACAAACAAAACAAACAAACAAAAAGCTGAGTCAGATCAATATACAGTCAACACCTACAGCAAACATTTAAAAAACAAACAATAATCTGTTAATGTAAGAGTGAACATGGAAAACAAGGGCAAAACAGTCCAGTAAAAGAAAACATAAAAGAAAGAGTCATGATTGTTCAAGTAGATCCCACAAAGGGGCCCATATCCGCCAGAATAGATCAGATTTGTTCTGTAAATCGTACGTAAGTTTTTTCAATGGAAGAAGATTACCCACTTGTGCCAGACACATCTTTAAGGTTGGTACACGAGATGATGACCATAAGATTAATATACATTTTTTTGCCAGGTAAGTAATGAAATTTAGTAAACAATTTAAATCAGAAGGAAGATCTAGTGATATTTTACAATTTAGCAGGTATATAGTTGGAGACATAGTGAATTTTATAACCAGTAGTTTCTCAACCAGATCATGCACTTCATACCAAAAAGTTTAAATTTTCTTACACTCCCAGAATAAATGCATCAGTGTTCCAGTTTCTGATTTACATTTAAAACACAGCTGAGATACATTTGGATACATTTTGTGTAGGCGTTCAGGGGTGAGATATGTTCTATATATGAATTTGAAGTTTTGCTCATGCACAGAAATTGAAGTGGATTTATGAAAAACCTCCTCACATATAGAGACATTCGTCATCAGTGAATGACTGGCCCATATCCTTTTCCCAAACCTTTCTTAGAGGATTCAAAGGTGAAGCGGTTTCTGATTAAAGGGAGCCATACAGATAGGAAATCTGACCCTTCAACGCCCCTGGAAGCAGGAGACCATTTTCAATATCAAACAAATTTTGCCCTCTCTCATTTTAGATTGAATAAAATGACATAGCTGGAGAAATTTGAAAAAGTCTGTTCTGGGAAGTTGATAATCCATTCTAAGTGTCTCAAAAGATTTGACAACATTATCTATAAATAAGCTGGCTAAAGTAAAAACAACTTTCTCCACCCAGGTCCGAAGGCCAATATTAGCTAACGAAGCAGGAAAGTCGGGGATCTGAATGATTGGGGATTGCATGCTTAAATTCCTGGGGAGGTGGAGATATTTTTTGACATCTTCCCAAGCCAAAAGGGTATTTAATAATAAAAAAATTTCAACTACCGGCCAGATCTCCTTAAAATTATTAATAAATGGAAGCGATGTTAGTGTTCTCGGGGCACATGCAAAGGATTCCATAGTGACCCACAAGGAGCCCGTATCATTTAAAAACCATCTAAGCATTTGTTTGATCTGAGCAGCCCAATAGTAAATCTGTATGTTGGGCAAAGATCCGCCTCCACACTCCTTCGGCTTGAGAAGAGAAGTGAATCTAATCCTGGGTTTTTTATTGTTCCATATAAATTTACTGATGGCTGTGTTCAGACCCTTAAAAAAGTTAGAATTCAAATAGCAGGGTATGCACTGAAATAAATAAAGTAATTTAATTGTGTTAATTCTTCCAAAAAAAGAAATTGGCAAAGACGTCCACCTGTCCATATCCTGTTTAAGTTTTGTTGTTAAGGGTGAATAATTCTTGGAGAACAGATCCTTTAGGTCAGGGGTTATGTGTATGCCCAAATAAAGAAATCCAGAGTCAGTGATGTTAAAGGGACACTGTAATTTAACATTCTGTGGGGCATTTAAAAACATGGCTTGGTATTTCCCCAAGTTTATTTTGTATCCACTACACTGGCTATACTGATTGATTATCTCCAACACACAAGGAATTGATGAATGTGGCTGCCTCAGGTAAAGAAGGACGTCATCTGCATACAATGATATGCGGTGTTCCATCCCACCTTCCTCCACGCCCGGACGACCCTATGCATGCGAATAGCTTCTGCCAAGGGTTCGATGAACAAGGCAAACAGGAGTGGTGACAGAGGGCATCCCTGACGGCAGCCTCTATGAATTGAAAATTTCACTGATAATAAACCATTAGTATTAACCACAGCTGTTGGATCAGAGTAAAGAAGTTTAACTAGTCTGATGTAGTTTGAGGCCAAATTGAATTTGTCCAATATTTTAAACAAAAATCTCCACTCGACCCTATCAAACGCCGCTTTTTCTGCATCTAGAGATATTATAGCAGCCAGGTCACCATCTGTATTCAACTGATGTATTATATTCAGGAGACGACGTACATTGTCTGAGCCATAGCGAGATTTAACAAATCTGGTCTGATCAGGTTTAATAATCTTAGGCAAAATTCTCTCCAGACGACGAGCCAAGGCCTTGGCCACAATTTTTAAAATCTACATTAAGTAAGCTGATTGGATGATATGAGGCACAGTCCAATGAGCTCTTTCCTTTTTTAATAATCAAACTAATAGAGGCAGTCTTCCAGGAACCTGGAATAAGACTTCCAAAAGGTTATCGACTACAGGCATAAAAATAGGAGAGAGCTCGTGCCAAAATTTTTTATAAAATTCCAGAGGAAAGCCATCTAACCCTGGCGCCTTCCCACTAGGCATAGATTGAATAGCCGCAAAAATTTCTTCCTTTGTAAGAGGAGTGTTAAGAAAAGCCTGGTCCTCCTCTAAGATAGAAGGTAACAATATCTTATCCAAAAAAATGGGAGGGTCTTCGGATGCACATAAGGAAGTGTACAGATTCTCATAAAAATCTTTGAAACTGGAGTTAATTTTAACTGGATCATAAGAAATTACTCCTTCAGTAGTTTTAATAGCATTAATGGATCTTTCAGCTCGTTCACAGTTGAGTTGATATGCTAAAAGGTGACTAGGTTTATTTCCATATTGATAAAACCTTTGCCTAATCTTATTAATTTTTGTACATGTTCTGAATAGTCCAGGTTTAATTTAGATCTAGCACCGTTTCCAATTGCTTTGTGTAGGTGAAATTTTATGAAGTTTTTCCAGTCTTTTAACCTTTTCTTCTAATTTTTTCCTCTTCTCAGCCTTTTGTTTTTTATGCCAAGTAGTGAAAGAGATGATGTGGCCTCTTAAGGTGGCCTTGGCTGCATCCCATTTAGTGGCACTATTTACTGGACAAAATTCATTATCCTGCCAATATTGGGATATTTTTTCTTTAAGGAACTGGCAAAACGAATTGTCATTAAGGAGAGTAGTATTAAATTTCCAATAGGATGATTTAGGGGTTGAAAGTTCTGTCAAACCTAAATAAACAGGATTATGATCAGAAAGAACCATTGGACCTATTTCACAAGATCTTACACAATTAATGTACCTGGAAGGCAAGAATAAATGGTCTAATCTGGAATAAGAATTGTGGGTTGGAGAGTAGAAGGTATAGTCTTTGACAGCTGGATGTAGTTCTCTCCATATGTCCACCAGGCCTGAAGCACGACACATATTTTGAAGAGTTTGTGAAGAACGGGAGTTTGATTTTATAGAAGATGACCTGTCCAACTTGTTATCCATGACACAATTAAAATCCCCAGCCATAATCCCCAGACCATTACAATGATGATTAAACAACATGATCATCTTTGATATAAAGTCAGGACTGTCCTCATTCGGGGCATACACATTTAAAGCAGTTAAGGGTTTCCCAAAAATGTGACCTGTAATCAGAATAAATCAGCCATCAGGATCCTGTTCGGTCTGCTCTAAGATAAAAGGAAAGCTTTTATGAATCAAAATAGCAACTCCCTGTTTGTTTGATGAAAAAGAACTGAAATATACCTGACCAATCCAATCTCTTTTGAGCTGTAAATGTTCCTTATCTGACAAATGTGTCTCTTGTAGAAGTGCAATAGTTACATTTTCTTTCTTCAGGAATGTTAAAATTTTCTTTCTTTTGACTACATTACCCATGCCCTTCACGTTCCATGTGACCACCCTAGTCAGATTGGACATATATTGGTGCAGTGCAAAGTATTTGGATGCTGTAAGTGGACAGAAGTGAAGTAAACAACATACATTTGAACGATCAGCTCTGCTAAACACAAACAAAACCCCCCACAAGCCCTCGCCCCTCTCCCTATCCCCAAACGATAGGGCTCAAATAACACAAAAAACAACTCGTCACACACACCTTCCTCCAACTCCTCCACTGACCAACCTGAAAAAGGGCAGCCAGAGAAGACCGCCTCAAAACTCCTTATATATAAAAAAAACTTTAAGTCCACTATAATAATATTAATAATAAATTTATATATATACATAAGACATTAAAATAAGACATAAAAAACAATGAATAATAAATAAATAAATGGCAGGTGACAAACAAAAAAAATCAACGTTTATGCATATCTGGGGCCACAGTCATAAAATATACAGCCTGAACGGGCCTTGTGCGTGCAAACCAAATTCCACCGGATAACTGCATTACCTTCAAAAAGCCATTTATTCACAATTAAGCTCAATAGGGAAAAATTTAATTGTTTAACGGAAGAAAAACACCACGAAAACTGTCTTAAAGTCAACGCTGATTAATCAGAGAAGCTCACTTATCCGGAACTTCCAGAAATTTAGTGGATGATTCAACAGTATCGAATAAAATAATCTTTCCGTTATTTAAACAGCGGATACGCAAAACCCCGGTAAACACCTCGTTCCACCATTGTCTTGCACACCGCTCCAAACGCCCGCCGCCTCTGCACAATCTCCGCAGATAAATCCGGAAAGAAGCGTAATGTGGCACCTTTATAACTGACTTTAGTTTTTTTAGCTGCTTGCACAACTGCCTTCTTTTCCCGGGAAACGTATGAAACGCACAATAACACTCCTCAGCGGTGCGCTCGGCGTAGACTGGGATGGAAGCGGGGCCCTGTGCGCGCTCTCCATCTCTATAGCAGGGAAATCAGCGGGAAGCTGTAACCAGACTGGCAACATTTTCTGAAGAAATGCCGTCAGAGGCTTGTTGCCCACCGTTTTCTTAGGAAGCCCGACAATCCTTACATTTTAGCGGCGACCACGGTTCTCCAAGTCATCCACTTTGGCTTGGAGTTGTGCCACGGTCGCGCACAAATCGGCCATCTGAGTGCCGCGTGCGCCCCCCGAGTCCTCTACCGCAGAAATCGGTGCTTAGCCGGGTTTCACTGCCAGTAACTCGTACGGCGAGGGCAGCAAAAGAGTTCTCAAGAACTGTAACTAAGGTAGATATTTTCCCCAACTGTCCCTCAATACCGTCTAAACGAGCACTAACAGCCCTAATTTCGTTTAAAATTAGCGAGGTGTCCGGCTGTAAATCAGCGCTGGCCTCTTCCCCGTCTCCATCACGCGCGGTGGGGTTTTTCTTCTTTTCTTTGCTTTTTTGTGATCTTGTCGCTGTAAAAATAGCAAAGTCCTTATGCCCTCCACTTTCCGTTTCTAAATGTATTGTTAAATAATTACAAAATGTAAAAAATAGGGCGTGATAAGAAAAATACAGAGTTTCGATGCGGACCAGAACCCCTAAGCTGGCATCCTGCCTCGGGTCACGTGACCTTCCCCGCAGTCGAGCTTTCTGATATTTCATATAGAACTAAAGTTTAACTTGTAAATGTTCCTGCTACCAGGAAATGGGAATAATTTCATAAAAATGTTAAACTCACAAAATGTGCATATTTATTATCATTGTTGTTATTACTACTATTTGGTCACAGAAACAACCTAAAACAACCATAAAAATGAGTGCTCATATGATATCTATGCTATTTCTTTATTTTTTGCATGGCTAAAATCCATGGCTACATACTCTGACAAACAGTGCCACCTTTGTACACAAAAGAGTGTCTGGTTCTTAATTTTGTACTTTATTTTACTCTTCACATATGTGTAGATGGAGGAGTCGTTTTGTAGGTCGGATTTCTGAAATGTGAAATTAACATAAATATAAAATTTTTAAAAATATTGTGTTAGCAGTCATATGTATTTATTGTTTGTTGTATGTACAGTCGTGGCCAAAAGTTTTGAGAATGACATAAATATTGGAAATTGGAAAAGTTGCTGCTTAAGTTTTTGTAATAGCAATTTGCATATACTCCAGAATGTTATGAAGAGTGATCAGATGAATTGCATAGTCCTTCTTTGCCATGAAAATTAACTTAATCCTGAAAAAAAACTTTCCACTGCATTTCATTGCTGTCATTAAAGGACGTGCTGAGATCATTTCAGTAATCGTCTTGTTAACTCAGGTGAGAATGTTGACGAGCACAAGGCTGGAGATCATTATGTCAGGCTGATTGGGTTAGAATGGCAGAATTGACATGTTAAAAAAGAGGGTGATGTTTGAAATCATTGTTCTTTCATTGTTAACCATGGTGACCTGCAAAGAAACGCGTGCAGCCATCATTGCATTGCATAAAAATGGCTTCACAGGCAAGGATATTGTGACTACTAAGACTGCACCAGTGCAGAGCTTGCTCAGGAATGGCAGCAGGTAGGTATGAGCGCATCTGCACGCACAGTGAGGCGAAGACTTTTGGAAGATGGCCTGGTGTCAAGAAGGGCAGCAAAGAAGCCACTTCTCTCCAAAAAAAACATCAGGGACAGATTGATCTTCTGCAAAAAGTATGGCGAATGGACTGCTGAGGACTGGGGCAAAGTCATAGTCTCGGATGAAGCCTCTTTCCGATTGTTTGGGGCATCTGGAAAAAGCCTGTCCGGAAAAGAAAAGGTGAGCGCTACCATCAGTCCTGTGTCATGCCAACAGTAAAGCATCCTGAGACCATTCCTGTGTGGGGTTGCTTCACATCCAAGGGAGTGGGTTCACTCACAATTTTGCCCAAAAACACAGCCATGAATAAAGAATGGTACAAAAACACCCTCCAACAGCAACTTCTTCCAACAATCCAACAACAGTTTGGTGAAGAACAATGCATTTTCCAGCACGATGGAGCACCGTGCCATAAGGCAAAAGTGATAACTAAGTGGCTCAGGGACCAAAACATTGAAATTTTTGGTCCATGGCCTGGAAATTCCCCAGATCTTAATCCCATTGAGAACTTGTGGTCAATCCTCAAGAGGCGGGTGGACAAACAAAAACCCACTAATTCTGACAAACTCCAAGATGTCATGTAATTGTCGATAAAAGCCATTGAAACGTATGAAGTGCTTGTAATTATATTTCAGTACATCACAGAATCAACTGAAACAAAGATCTAAAAGCAGTTTAGCAGCAAACTTTGTGAAAACTAATATTTGTGTCTTTCTCAAAACTTTTGGCCACGACTGTAGTAGACCGGTTTTGTCCAGGTAGTGCCGGCCCGCTCTGCTGGCTACCACCACAAGTGTATTTTAGACCTGTGGGAAACATTTCTCATTCAAACTCATCACGTCACCTAAATTTACCCCTATGTGGAGCAAACGTACAGAAAGAATGTATTTATTTTGACAGGTCATGGGATTACATGAAAAATATTGTCTTTTTATTATATTTACACAAATTGTAAATTGTTCTTGTTATTGTTGGTTTATTTGGTTTAACTTTCACAGTTATGGCCTACTCATATTTATTCAGCCACCAGAACAAAAAAAAAACGCGATTATTGATTTCTTTTTTTCTATTTTTGATAGCTGTTATGACGTGAAAACAGTACCTGACTTGTCTCATGGATGTTCTGCAATGTTAAATAGCACTATAAATGGTTAAACAGGATGAGTGACATAAATAAGCACTATCACACCAGAGGGGTGCTGTTGTCCTGAATATCAGCACGGCTGTCACGCTGGCGTAGGAACGAGGTCTCAGCCCAAACACTAATGATATCACAGCCATGCTGATTTTCAGTACTGCAGAATGACCTTGAGTGTGATGTTGCTTTTATACAACAGTTCCACAAATATCATTTACAGTGGAACCCTGGATTACGAGCATAATTCGTTCCGGAAGTGGGCTCGTATTCCAAAACACTATTAAACCAAATCATCATTTCCCATAAGAAATAATGAAAACTCAAATTATTTGTTCCACAGCCCCCAAAAATAAATACATAAAAATAATTAATACAATCTATAAAATTTAAATAAAACAAATTAATCTGCACTTTACCTTTAAAAAAAGTACAAATAAATCCTGACAGATAAGTGTTTCCATTGGTGTGCGCACGCGCTGTGTGTGTGTGTGTGTGTGTGTGTGTGTGTGTGTGTGTGTGTGTGTGTGTGTGTGTGTGTGTGTGGGGAATTAGCCCCTTCCCTCACCTCATTTTACACAGTAACACTCCTCCTCCCTCTCCCCACCTCGCTTTTTCACAACAGTTTCACAACAAACACGCACACAACAGAAACACCGTTTTAACAGGAAAAAAAGAAATCTCTCTGAGACTGACATGAGCGTATATTAACAGCCACACTTTTTAAGTTTCACAACAAGCGCATAAACACAGCGGAAACACCGGTTTAACGGAAAAAAAGCGAGACTGGCACGAGCGCATACTAAAGAAATCACTTAAGTTTCACAACAAACACACACACAAACACGGAAACACCATTTTAACAGGGAAAAAAAAGAAATCTCTCTGACCTGGCGTGAGCGCATACTAAGGGAATCACTGCTGTAAAGTAAAAAAAAAAACAAAAAACAAATGAACCAGCACCTTACCTTTGAAAAGAATCGCGACAGAGCAGAGTTTCTGTGTGTTTGTGAAGCCGGGAGGGGTGAAAAGGCAAGAGAGCGTCTGTGCGTGTGTGTGTGTGTGTTTCAGTGTCAAATTGCACATGCACGAGCAGAGTTTCTGTGTTTGCGAAACCGTGGGGGGAGGGGGGGTATAGGTGAGAGAGTGACGCTCGGTGTCAAAATAAGAGTCGCATGTGTGAAGCATGATACTCGGCGCTCGTAAACTAATACTTGCTCGGTTTCCGAATAAAAAATTATTTAAAATCTTTGCTCGGTTTGCGGAACACTCGTAAACCACGTTACTCGCAATCCGAGGTTCCACTGTATTATCAAAACACTAGGATTTGTTTGTTGTTGTTAAATTTTTATTTATTAATCTGTCCTTGTGTTTTGTAGATCTTCGAGCAGGTCCTCGGTGAGCTGGAGCCTCTGTGTCTGGCTGAACAGGACTTCATCAGCAAGTTCTTTAAACTGCAGCATCAGCCAGCGCTAGCTCAGGTGTGTGTGTGTGTGTGTCTGTGTGTGTGTTTATCTTTTTGATGAATTTAAGCTGCATATTAATATTATTATGAATGTTCCTTAGGGAGAAACCACGGATGATTTTGATGGAGCACTCCAGTCCAGACCAGCCAGCGAGCACAGACACTCCATATCATCAGAGTAAGCGAGCGCTCGTGTCTCCACATTCACACACTCCTTCATCAGGGATTGACCAGGAACTCATTTTCCCATTTTTGTTTTTGCTCAGCTTCAGTATGTGTCATCCAGTACATGTCATCCAGTCATTTCTTTATTTGACTTCTATGTTTTCTTGGCTTTTTGTTTCTTTTCACCTTTTCATGTCAAATTCAGTGGCGGCTGGTGCAAAAAATTTTTTTGGGGGGCACAAACAAAATAAAAATTAAACTTTTAATACTCACCTGTAAATAGGCATTTATCAGGTGATTAAGCATCATTCCTACTAGTATAAAATAAATGCCTGACTCACATCGCATCCAGTCAGCAGCTCCGCTTGCCATAAGAAGTGCTGGAAAAGACTTGTTGAGAATGGTCCAATCACATGAGCCCAAATATTTAAAAACAATATTGATTCGCTAAGAACAAAAGTGGGAGGGTTCAGGGCGCACAGAGCTGCGACACAGGATGATTTGAAAAGATCCAATTAGAGCTCAGCCTCAAATCATATGCTTTTCAAAAATTTTCGTGCCTACATAGACACTCGTTTGTCCGGCGCCCGTGTACACGAACACAAATGAACGTAATACAGTTTAGATTTTTTTTATTGTAAATAAATTATATTAATAAATACAGTGGAATATTGTGACTAAATGACTTTATTTCATTATTAAAATAAATATTTATTATGTAAATAATTACATGTTAAAGTAGCATTCTTCTCTGCCTAACTTTAAGGGGGCGGCACCATCTCACTTTTTCTTTCTTTCCTTTTCTCAGTAAGGATATGGTGAGGCAGATGATGAATAAGATCTTCCACAGCATTGAGACAGAACTTAACAGTCTGATCGCGCTGGGAGATAAAATCGACAGCTTCAACTCTCTCTACATGCTTGTGAAGATGAGCCATCACGTGTGGACAGCCGAAAACGTGGACCCTGCATCTTTCCTTAGCACAACGCTGGGTAACGTGCTGGTCACTGTCAAGAGGAACTTCGACAAGTGTATTGTGAGTCAAATGTCACAGGCAGCTGGATAAGAAGACAATAGTGACACGGTTTAGTCTCTCTGTTCATGCCAATAAATTAGTTAAAATTTTCTAAAACCTTTCTTAAAGTCAGCTTCACCCTTGTGCACCCTTAGTGAAGATGTGTTTAAACAAATCCGAAGTTGCAGTGCTGTGGGTTTTCTCATTTGTGCATGTTTTTGCCCTCAGTTTGGTCAAATCAAGCAGATGGAGGAGGTAAAGATCTCTAAAAAGAGTAAAGTAGGCATCTTGCCCTTTGTCACAAGCTTTGAGGAATTTGCCGAACTGGCTGAGACAATTTTCCGTAACGCTGAGCGACGAGGTGACCTGGATAAAGCGTATGTCAAACTCATCAGAGCTGTCTTTGTGAACGGTGAGACACTTGGGTCAGGCATATTCTTTGTCATTGTTTCATGGATGTTCTGATTAGGTTAATTTTCACACAAAAAACATGTAGTCACATGTAAGTGGTTCATAATAGTTTATAATAATGATTTGTCTGTCATTCAAAAAAAATATCAGCTGCTGATTATTGTGTCTGTGTCTGATGGGAACAGTGGAGAAAGTGGCAAACGAAAGTCAGAAAACCCCCCGCGACGTTGTGATGATGGAGAACTTCCACCACATATTCTCCACTCTGTCACGCCTCAAGATCTCATGTCTGGAGGCGGAGAGAAAGGAGGCCAAGCAGAAGTACACAGACCATCTTCAGTATTATGTTATTAACTCGCTGGGTCAGCCACTGGAAAAACTCAACGTAAGGAGCAGAGATTTACAGGAATTCTTCTTTTAAACCACAGAAAACTACTGCGTTTCTGTTCTGTCTGTTTTGTGTAAAAGTAGTGAGATATAGAAAAACATTCAAACTTATAAGTACAAACATTTGAGCACCCCACACACAAATTTCTTCTTCTTTTGTTTTCAAAGAGACGGTCTTTCTAGTCTTTTTAATGTAGTCTTGAGGAATAGTTCTCCTGACTTCCTGAAGGTCTTTTTTGTCTCATTTTCAATCCTGTCCTTGTACCTGAGCAGTTTCTGAGGAATGTTTTTTGTTTGTTAAACTGCACAGTGGCCCATGAATCATTCAAGCTTAATCTAACTTGAGGCATGAACCAGTGAGATGTCGGTGATTAGTATACTGGTGATGCTGAATAGTTGTTAAAACTTTAGTTTAAATGGTTAAATCTTTACAAGCCTGTTACAACCGTTTTTACAGTTGTTCTGTGTTTAATTTACTCTGCATCATCTAATTTAGGTTAATATAAAATATGGAGACTTTTGCCCAGTACTGTGTATGTGTTGACCTACTTTACTTACTGTGTGTGTGTGTGTGTGTGTGTGTGTGTGTGTGTGTGTGTGTGTGTGTGTAGCACTTCTTTGAAGGGGTGGAGGCACGTGTGGCTCAGGGTGTGAGGGAAGAGGAGGTGAGCTACCAGCTGGCTTTCAACAAACAGGAGTTGAGAAAGGTGATTAAAGAATACCCAGGAAAAGAGGTGAAGAAAGGTCTGGACAATCTGTACAAGAAGGTGGACAAGCACCTGTGCGAGGAGGAAAGCCTCCTACAAGTGAGTGGTCTGAATCCATTTTAGGAAATATTTTATTTAACGCAGTTGCCACGCGGCCTTGATTTTAATCACCAGACTCAGGCAGCAGCTATGTGCATCCTTGTTTCTGGTCCATGAGCAGTCATTTTAGCATTTTAAGGCGCTTGTCTTACTTGAAAACTCCCACATCGAAGAACATTATCAGGGTCTGGCAAAAATGCTTGGACCCATGGGTGCATGTTTATTGTTGCCATTCAGTTTTACATACACACACCAACTTCAGGAGTTATGAGACTCCTCAATTTCACAGTTCTATCTGTCATCTCCACCCACCAGGAAGTCAGATTTTGCACTTTTAACAGCTAGCAAACTATTGAACTCTCCCACAGGGTTCATGAGATTCACACTACATGTGATCAACATGATGTTAAGATAACCAGGAGCTTTTGGTATCTTAAATGTTTGCCATGACAAGGTGATGAATTATAGTTATACCATACAAACAGAAAGCATAACATAATACTTAGTCACATTCACACTCTATTAGTCATTTACGGTCATAGCACCACCACAACTTTTTTTAGTCCTCGTTCTCAGGGATCCAGATCGAAGGGTATGTGTGTGAGTAACATGTTGGTAGTGAATGCATCTGTGACACTTTGAGTAAGGGAATATATGTGTGTGGCTAGTTAAGCACCGACATGTTAGTTTGTCACGCCACACAAAAACAGGTTGCATTCCCCCGAACATCTTACCGTGTTCACATGCCTGTTCTTTAAACTTCTCTTTCTGCATTTTGCATGCCACTTTAGAAATGCTGAAATGTTTAGAATACCACTATTCATTAAAAATGACTCAAGTATTCAAGACACAGAGGCTTGTGCTTTCCAACTGCGTTGATTTCGAGAGAGGAGAAAGAATGTCAAAAGAGTCAAAAGACAGTACCAGCTGTACTGGTGTGAAGATGTTACCCTATTAGGACGAAGATTCACTACTGATAAAGAATTGTCAATGAGGAATTATTAACACTGAGACAGTGTTGCATTTAGGGGTCACAGCTCAGCCTAAAACATTTTTTAATAAGAGAAAACGAAAGCTTGTTGACGGATGGACAAAGTGCATTAAAAAGCAAGGAGATTATGGGTGAAAAATTCTGTATTTGTTCTTTTTAAATGTTAATTAAAATTAATTCTACTGCCAAACTGCTAAAAATTTTTGACTCACCCTTGTAGTAATGTGTCTTGCCTGTTGAAAACAATCCACTGATGATTTTTTCGTTATGAATTTTATTTGACTAGGTGGTGTGGCACTCCATGCAGGACGAATTCATCCGGCAGTACAAGCACTTTGAGGGGCTGATAAATCGCTGCTACCCTGGCTCTGGCATCACCATGGACTTCACCATACAAGACATGCTGGAGTACTTCTCCAGTATCGCCCAGTCCCACTAGAAAAGGGAGAGGGAAGTGAGAAAGGAAGAGATGTGTGTGTGTGTTTGTGTGCGCGTCTTAAACTGTTGTGTGATCAACTACAATGTTAGCATTAATAAAATGTTATGAAATACATCCTAATCCGTGTACGTACACTACAACCCTAAAATCACTTTTTGCCAGTTGTTTTTTTTCCCCCAAAAAATCTTTGTTTAAGTAACACTGGCACCTATTGTAAATGTATAATATATAAATTAACAGTAACGGTGAAACATTGTAATGACTGAGTTTCCTTTTTTCCATGAAATTCTCCCACATTTAAATCCATATTGAATCTATACTCATCTCCTTATCTGATGCCAAATGTAAAATGATAATAAAAAAAAAAACACTTTCACTGTAATTCTGTGTTTGTGAATTATTTAAATCCTCTGTCTGGTGCAGTTTGAAACAGTAAATAAGAATATGATGAGAATGTAAGACTAGTTGAGTCCATTTGAAAAGGTCTTCACTACAGTTTCTGGTTCCCGTCGGGTGTAAAAGCTAACATGGAAGTGGACTGCTATTTTAAAAATGTGATGTCATCGATGTGTCCTCTTCTCCACAATCTGTGTGCGCGTGCTCCACACTCTTGATTTTGTCTCCAGAAAATCAGTAATACTATGCATAGTGTGAGGGTTCACTGTGCCACACACTTCTTCTTCATGTTTATTGGCAAATTGCAACGGTCCAGGTTGGAGTGTGTAGATACAAGTGTACTTGGGTCCGGACCACATTGCTAACATGAAAGCTGAGTGGTGCAGAGTGGATGGAGGCACGTTAGGGAACACTTGCCTAATGTGAAAACGTCTTAAACCACCCCACCCTCATTGATCCAGCTCATTTTGACAAATCTCTGTCCCCTGGGATCTATGGTAGCACATAGGGTGTCTATAAAACCACTACCAAGCAATCCGGACAAAGGAGTCAGTTTCAGCCAGTTAGTATGCTCGCGCTGGTCATCGCTTTAACTCAGACCCGTCACTGACCACTCCGGGCCCTTTACAAAATCTGCGGAAGAGGCCCCCACTGCCTGACTGTGTAAACTATTTGCCATTGCCACACTGTCAGTACCTGTAAATTATAGATATCAATGTTATTAATTTTTATCAGCTGCGTGAGTCCCAATTTCTTTTACACATTTCAAAATACACTTCCTGGCCAAAAAAGCTCCAGGCTGCATCAAGTAAATGCCAACTAAGGAGATTTAAAATGACTGAAACTGGGTTAAGAACCCTTCAGAACTTTTTTTTTTAAATCTGAACTGGAAACTTTGTGGTCAGTAGTATTCATGGAGATGACATACACTTAAAGTTGCATGGTCTTTAAAAAAAAAAAAAAAAGCATTTCCGTACACATTCAATGTGAAACTCACAGGATTGGGACTGAACAGCTGTGTGTCTATAAGAAAACCTCATTAGTGAGACTCATCAGGGGAAAAAATGCTTTAGTTTGCTTAGCAGCATAAAGATTGGACTTTGGAGCAATGGAAAAGGTCATGTGTTCTGATGAATCCAGGTTGTGTCATGGTAAGAAGGGAAAAGCAATGCTCCCATTATGCATAAAGAAAGCTAATGACCTGTATGTACTGGATGACCAGATTATCACATCTATGGAGTTTTTCTTCTCTGATGGCACAGAACTATTCCTGGACTCTGTGTGTGTGAGTGGGAGGTTCTGGGAGCATGATGAATTATTTTCACACATGAACTGGACACCGCATTGTGTGCTGTAATCAAAACGGAAGGAGATTGAAGTCTCAGAGATGTGCATTGATATTGCCTCAGAGACAGAGACACAATTTCAGGCTGGGAAATCCCACACCAACCCAGGCCATCCTAGGCACCAAATAAATTTAGAAACCACAGACAGCCTTATTTTCCCCTCTATACAGCTCTAGAAAAATATTAAATATTTTTATTTAAAAAATTTTTTATTAAAAATGATATATCTAGAAAAATATTACATCTAAAATAATAATAAAAAAATCTGTTTCTTAAGTTTTTTTCTTACTGGTGCATGTATTGGTTTTTTTTTTTGGACTGCTAACAATATTTCTCCTAAATTCAAAATATAACTATTGTTATTTAGAATGTATGTTTAAAGGAAATGACATCACATCAAAATAACCCAAGATCATGCAGTATTTGTAGAGCTTCAATAACTAAAATAAAACAAAATGCTAATAATTTGCAAACAAATTGTGTTAATGCTTTGGCTAAATTACATTAAGAAATCAGTATTTGGTGGAATAACCCTGATTATCTGTTATAGCTTTCATGGGTTTTGTCATGCTCTCCACCAGTTTTTCACATTGCTGTTGGGGTTGGATAACTTTATACCACCCCTTTCGCTAAAAAATAACGAACACTTCAGCTTTGCTTGATGGTTTGTGACCATCTATCGTCCTCTTGATGACATTCCAGAAGTTTTCTGGAGTAAAATGCAGTGGTCTCTTTTCCCCAGAGCTGTATATATGTAGATACAGTATAGTGATATATAAATAAAGTACTTTGCTTGTACCTGTCACTTCTGCTCAAGTGTTACAAACAGAACTGTCTCCACCTTGGTTCAAAACAGCCACCTCATTGTAGTTAAATTGTTCAGAATCTAAATAAATATGCATTTATTTATTTATCTTTAAATATCATAGATATCCAAATGAGCAAAACAATAAATGTCATCCAATATGTAATAACAAAAGATTTTTCTTCTGATTTTCCTTCTCCCTGTCTCAGTCCCTGGCTGAATCTGAAGTGTGATCGACCTTAATTTGAAAAAAAGAAGGAAAAGGTTTTAAACCTCACAAATGAGCAGACAATCTTCAAAAAGGTAAAAATTTAAACAATAATGACTACATTATGACAAAATATTTTTAGAAGAATCTGACATTATGACTCATTTTTTTCCATGTCTACACTATAGCTCCTGCTTCCCTGCTCCTTTCCTACCTATATAAAATAATCAGATTTTTTTTGTCTGTTTAAAGACTCACAACTTATCACTTTACAATAAATAATATTAATGTATTTAAGCAAATAGTATTTTACGTGATGATAATATGGCGTTACATCTAATATTTATTTGCAGTTCAAAAAACAAATAAATCTGAAATTGTGCAACATTTCTTCTGCTTCTTCTTGAAGTGCTTTCTCACTGCGTGTCCTTTTCCTTTCTGCTCCACCTGGCCGCTTCCCCTCCATCTAACATGTCCGTTTAACCGCTTTGCCGCTCTGAGGAGACGCGGCGTGAACAAACGTAACAATGCAAGTCAAGACTAACAGAGTCAGACTAATGAACAGATTTTGTTATCACCATGTAATTAACTCATTGAATGCCAATTTCGGAAATCATCACTTTAGTACACAGGGTGGGCAATAATATAAAAAATATATATATATAAATTATTACAACAAAACAACAACAACACGCTGGCAGCAGGCCCGTTACAAAAGTTGTAAAAGACACCAAGCCCTGTGATGTTCCTGACTCCACCTCCATCCAAATGCGCGCAGCAACTACATTTCCCAGAGTTCCCCCCCCCCCCCCCCCCCCCCTCCAGCAGCACTGAGAGCGCTAGTCAGAACTCTGTATCAGAGTGGACGGAAAGCGGAATGGACTCGCGGTAACTTTGCCACGTTCGCTCTGGGTTTGTTTTCAGAGTGAGAGTAAGACTGTGTGTGTGTGTGTGTGTGTGTGTGTGTGAGAGAGAGAGAGAGAGCTCTTTTCTCCGCCATGCCGTCTCGGAACGCGGAGTCCGGGGCGCGCGGCGGTGCGAGCGGCTCCTCGGTGCTGCGCTTCAGTCCCGCGCTGAGCTCGCGCTCCACGCACCGCCGCCGCACGGCGCTGCTACCGTCCGTGCTCACGTTCGCCGTGATCGTGGCGTCCGGAGGCCTGCTGCTGCTCATCGAGAAGGGAATGCTGAACAGCATGCACACGCCGTCGCCTCTGGGCAGCGGCAAGACCCCCGGTTACCGGGACACGCCGCAGGAACCAGCTGTGGACGTGGACTCGCAGGTAAGGAGAGACTTAACCTCCCCTCTCCAGCGCCACCGGAAGCGCACGAGCCCCAGATGTGTGAGCTACCCTAAGATTTTTAAAGGTTTATTTTGCATCATGATTTCATAATCACCAGATGTTTTTTTTAGAGAGCCAGAACTTTGTTTATCCTGTTCTTGCTTCGTGGAGCACTTTAACCACAAGTTCATTAGACCTTTTTTTTTGTTCAGGAAACTGAACAACTCCAAACACACACACACACACACACACACACACACACACACACACATCTGTGCATGAGTCAGAACTCCACACATATTTGCAGGGGCTTAGAAGTGCATTTCCTTCTTTATTTTTTTGCTTATTCATCAGTTTATGCTACATGATACTCAGTAAGTGAAAGTTTACATTAAGCACACTGAATCACCAGTTTACAATTACATCATTTGTCACACAGCCTTAACTAATTCATAATCCATTGCGTCATGCGTTATACATTATAGACCTCGACCCGTGGGTTTAACCTCTGCAACAGGGCGGCCCAGAAGCTGTAATTAAAAATGTATTTAAAAGCATACATTAGATCAAATACTTCCACTGATGAACATTTCTTAATGTATCAGAACTGATCATGTTTCGTTCAGAGATGATCTCCTCCCTAAGTGCAGAGAGAAAAGTCGACTGGTGTTATGTCTCACCCCCTTTTTATTCATAGCTTCATCCTGGCTTTGAAATGAAAAGTGCAATATTCAAGATGCCACACCTGATTGCACCTGTTTATTTACTCGTTCTTGGCATGTAACAGACTATTAGGTGTGATTAGGTGCTTGGTTCGAGTGACAGCTTGCACCCACACTGGCCCTTTCTGGAGACGTGCCATGCCTGCTGTATATGCTTTTTTGTTTGTTAACCCTGATTCTTATGAGACTTAGAGTCTATTTTTGTGGCGATGATCCAGTGCAGGATAATAGTATTTGAATTTCATTACAAATCTGAAGTTGATTCCTTGCTCACATTCTAAATTAAATAAATAGTTTTGCACAGCTACACCACTTAGACATTTTTTTTTGTCGTCTTGCAGTGACTTACACCTGCGCATCTTATTATTGCCTGCACACAGATCTCACTGTTATGACAAAAGGTTTTCTAGTCAGAGGCTTTGAAATCAAGATATGTGTTTGACAGTTGTTGACATAGTCTAAGTTAGAGCTGAGGCATGGGAATCTACGAGGGTGAGTCAAAGATGATCACTCTTGTACATAAAATCTTTCCCTGATTTTGCACCAAAGTTTGCTTCTGTTTTTCATGATCTTCATGTTTCTTCTCTCTGTCTCTGATTGTGCATAATCAAGGAAGGACTTTGTGCTCACCCTGTACTTTTGTTTCTAAAAATGTAAGTAACATGGAACAAATGTAAAGTTGAGCTTCTTCATTTTGAGCAATGGTCAAGAAAGAGGGCTTGAAAAAGCCCGAGCTTAATCAGGGTGAATTAGACCAATCCATGACTTGCTGATTTATCAGATTGAGAAGAAGGATTACAGATTATATCTCATGCCCAGCTAGACAGGGTTGAAATGAAATCTGTCAAGTGCTAAAAATGTGATTAATTACAACTTGCAGTGAAGCAAAGAATGAACAATGCAAAACCGAGCAGGTAATTTTTTTTATTTTTCTTTTGCTTAAGAATTGGAAATGTTTTTACAAAGATTTTTTTTAGCATAGTTTTGTTTAATCTGTTAAAAAGCCAAATAAAATAAAAGTAATTCTGTGAGCACATAGCATGACAGACTGTTGATGAGATGCTAAAAAACTTGCTGTGTATGAGGCCGCGCAGGCAAAGAGTTGTTGATTTGACCTCAAAATTGTCCTGATCTCGGTCCGATCGGGCATCAGTGCCATGCGTCAGACAAACAGGTCCGATCCACGCAGGCCCCGCCTCACAACATACAGCACTTAAAGGATCTGCTGCGAATGTTCCAGTGCCTGACACCATGACACACACCAGAGATCTTGTGGAGTCATGCCCCAAGGGGTCAGAGCTGTCCTGGTGAAACAAGGGGAACCTACACAATACTGGACTTAATGTGACTTTGCATGCTTCCAGTTTCAGAGATATCAATTTACAATTTAATATTCATTAATTTCTATTTATTCTTAAAGCCAGATCGAGGGCCTCACACTGGGTGGATTACAGCCTCAGCCATTAAGTGCAGCTTTGTGTAAACAGCAAATAAAGAAATAAGCTACTGCTTATTAGTTGTTAATGTGTTGACTCTAGCTAACACTCTTGAAGGTCACGATGAAGGTCATTCTGGTGTGGGATTTGGGCTTGACAAACTGATAAACAGAAATTAATCACATTTTGTCTTGATAAAGAGCTCATGTGTGACCATGTCAGTGGAATGCTTACTGTACTCCAGCTTCTGTTTCAAAATCTGTTTGTTTATACAGTTTTTCATTTGAGCTTTCTCATCCTTTAACTTGGCGCTGCAGAAATGTCGAGGCAGAGTTGAGTAGTACTGCCTGCGGCTTTTGTTGACATTTCTGCATCATTTCCTGATTCAAAAACAGTTCTGGCCATGGTGTAGGAACAACCTAAACATGTATGCCTGACAGGGTAACTGAGGGATGCAGTGCACTTGGAGTGCTGTTCCATTACTGTTGAATATGTTTATAGCAATCTTAATAAAGTTTTAAATATAATGCCAGTAAGTTGCATATCCGGAGGAGTGTAGCCTCATGTCAGGACTGAGGCAAGTTACACCTGGTGTGGATTAGGTTCCGAGGTTGCTTTTTTATGCTTCATGTTCAACACAACAGCGACACTCCCATGCTCCGGGGTGCATGTGGCAAATTGTGTGTCGAACAAACAGCCCACTCAGAAAAACCTGCCTAATCATTTTCAATTTCATTTTATTTATATAGAGCTTTTAACAATGGTCCTTATTGAAGCAGCTTTAATAAGCTTCACAGTATTATGGAAATAAGTTTGAAAGAGTTTGCCTGAGATGGCAATAGGAAGAAACCTAGAGAGGAACCAGACTCTACAGGGAACACATCCTCATTTATGTAATATCAGACAGCAGGTGTCAGATAGATTGATCTCCAGTCATGCTGTGTGTTAAAAGACTGAAAGTTCAGTATAACAGGAGAAGTGTTTAAGTTAATATAGAGTCCACATTCATTATTGGGGTCTCGGATACAAAACTGTTTGTGGGAATTTTAGTAGTGAACTCTTGAGCGACTTCAGTCAGAAGTCCATCGAATGCACAATAGACCATTTAATGCTGTATACATCAAAAGTAGTATTTTAAAATCCATGTGAAATTTCACTATTAGCCAATGCAGTGTGGATAAGATAGGGATGATATGCTCGTATCTTCTGGCTCTAGTGAGGATTCTTGCTGTTGCATTTTGGACTAGCTAGATTTTAAACTAGTTTTAGGTTAAACTAGTTTTTCTTCTCCATGTAATGACATTCTATTCCTTATCTTGGCAACATTTCTAAGATGAACGCTATCGTAGTAGTATTATCTACAGAAGATGAAAGACTGAAACCTATAATCACACCAAAGTCTTTAACTGCTGTACATGATCAAACTGAAAGTAAGAAATCGTATGTGGTCCTAGTCCTAGCAGTCAGGATTAAGCAGGAGGTTAACCCTTACTCAGCAGTTTTAGTTTTTTTTTTGTATTATTATGATTTAATGATTATATCAAAGCTTAGAGATTGTGCAATATAGTGTCTTGTATTCTTTTTTTCAGCACATCCTAGGCAATATGATGAATGAAATTAAATTGAATTTGAACCAACTACATAAACATGACAGAAAAAAACGAAACAAATACAACTTAAAATTTTAATTAAAAAAACAACAACAAAAAAATCCCATATAAAAAAACAATATTGTGTAGATTGATATTGACTTTTTAAAAAAACAAATTACAGTGTTGTAATACACACTTGACTCATTATTATGCATATACAATAGACACAAAAAAAATACTGACTAATTTTTTGTTGTTGTTAAATCGTATTTGTGACGAAACATATAAGTAAAATATAATTGAAACATGCTCCAACAGGGATTTGTAGTGTTTGATTTGCCTCATGAACATGCAATGCGTTTTCAATTTATGCACATAGGCAAAGAAATACCATGCATTTTTATGGTTGTTTCCGTTACCAGATTGAAATAATAATAATAATAATAATACATTTAATTTTCTATAAGAGTGGAGAGATATGTTGATCTAGCAGCACTAACAGCTTTTTTTTATAGTTCAGGACACTGAACTCCTTCCATGCTATTTGAAATACTACCAATTTAGTTTTCCAGTTTTCTGTCGGTCTGTTTTAAGGTTCGTGTGATCATTAAACCAGGGAGAAAGTTTTTTCTCTCAAATATTTTTTTTTACTGAAGCTATGTTATCTAAGGTATAGTAGAATGTTGACTAAACATTCAGTCGCCTGATCGAGTTCTAAGGGGTCAGATGGTGATCCAGTCATAGTTGATAATTCTGAGATGTTAGTGATAAAACTCAGTGCAGTAATTGATGTGAATTTTTAAACATTGTTTAATGTTGTAGTCTGGCACTGTGTGTACATTAATATAACATCACAATTTGGCCCTTGTCACAGTTGCTAAAGCAATATCATGTTACAATGGTGCCTGGAAGTGGGTGGGATATATTAGGCAGCAAGGGAACATTTTGTCCCTGAAGTTGATGTTTTGGAAGCAGAAAAATAGAGAGATTTAAGAAACTTTCACAAGCGTTAACTTGTGATGTCTAGACGACTGGATCAGAGTAAGTCCAAAACGGCAGGTCATGTGGGATGTTCCTGGTCTGCAGTAGTCAGGACCTACCAATGGTATTCCAAGGAGAGAAAACCGGTGAACTGGCAACAGGGTCATGGATGGCCAAGGAGCAAAGGCTAGCAGTGTAGTCTGATCGAATAGAAGCGCCAGTGTAGTTCAAATTCATGGAAAGGAGTCAGAACATTACTGTTTTGGTTGCAGAAGGGAAAACCTGCTTAATATTAGGAAGGTTATAATGTAATGGTTGTATAATATTTATAATTACATAGGATTGGTGTAAAAATGTTGAATTTTTGTCCAGCTCTTAAAAGATCAACTATACTTTTAATTAATGTGCTCCTGTAATACCTGCCTTGAATTCATTAGTAGAAATGTTTTTTGTTTTAAGTGTTTCTTGCTGTGATACAGAATATCAATTAATTAACGTCAAGCATCATTTATCCCAAATCCTAATATAATATCTTTTTCTGCACTTCTTTATATGTTTTCCTATCTCTATTTAGCTTTTGAATCAAAGTACGCTGTTCTTCTGAAACATGTCTGGAACGACCCATTTAAATGCACAGAAGAACCTTTTTTGCATTTATCCTTAAAGAAGGGGAACATGTTTGACACCTGTTTTTCACAGAATAATTCACCTCTCTAATTGAACTCCACACTGCTATGATTTTGAACACGCCTCATTTCAATTAATGATTCAATTACACAGAATCAGTTGCATGCAAGTCATGACCGTTGGGTCTGTTGGTTTTCTCTTACTCCACTACACCTACAAGTAAAATATTTACCATGAAGAAATATAATTTCTCCCAAAAACAATTATTGTTTATCTGGTTACTGATGTTGGACTGCTATTATTTCGAACACAACTATACGTCCCTTGTAGACTGACACATGATGATTATCACAGTATATCCTGTAACCAGCTATTCAATTACCATACTGCTAGCTCTGATATAGCACTAATATTCTGTCATCTTTTCCTCAGATTTTACAGGATATCCGTAACCGCACTATCCATGCGATGTGTGGCCAGCAGAAGACAGCCCAAAGTGTGTGGTCTCTCAGTTCACTACAACGGAAAACCCTGCTGCAGCACATCCTGGTGAATGAAAAGTATCGCTTCCTCTACTGCTACGTGCCCAAGGTGGCCTGCTCCAACTGGAAGCGGGTGTTGAAGGTCCTGAGTGGCGCGCTGACCGACGTTCACGTTCAGATGAAAATGGACCACCGCGCCGACCTGCTCTTCCTCTCGGACTTCTCTCCCGAGGAGATCCGGCACCGTTTGAGCCACTACTTCAAGTTCATGTTTGTGCGCGAGCCAATGGCACGCCTGCTCTCCGCTTACCGGAACAAGTTCGGCGAGATCAAGGCATACCAGCAGAAATACGGCGCAGAGATCGTCCGGCGGTACCGGAAGGGTCACACGAAGAAAGCAAAAGTAGCTGGGGACGACGTGACGTTTGCAGAGTTTGTGCGCTACCTGCTAGACGAGGACTCCGAGCGCATGAATGAGCACTGGATGCCTATATATAACCTGTGCCAGCCATGCGCTGTCCAGTATAACTTCATAGGCTCGTACGAGAGGTTGGAGAGTGACGCCGCGTACGTGTTGCAGCGAATCGGTGCGCCACAGCACGTGCAGTTTCCCGATCGCCAGGCGTGGTATAAACCTGTTACGAAGGAAACGCTACATTATTATCTATGTGCTGTTCCTCAGAAGTTCCTCCAGGAACTTTTACCAAAGTATATTTTAGACTTCTCTCTTTTTGGTTATCCTTTGCCTAACATCACCGCTGAGTACTGTCGACAGTAGCACAGACTTGACCGTGGTCTTGTGTGCAAATTCGTATCATAGCTATTACCTTTTCAGCAATCTGTGAAGTTACAGTATTTTATTATTTTTTTATTGAACGTTATTTCATTTATAAAATGTTGTACAGAATGAGGAATATATTCCATGATAACCTCTGAATCAGGTGTTCGATAGCTATTTAAAGATTAACCACTATTTAGCACTGGAACGGAGGTGACATTTGTAATAACTGAAATCTATTTTTATGGACACTGTTACAAATAGCATTGCCACATCTTTTGGGCAATTAATTTCAAGTTGTGCTGGGCACAAACAGACTTTATACAGCATCAACAAGCACAAGATTGTTCATGACTAAGCATTACACTTTTTAATGGTCGTTTATGTAGCTGTTTTATGCCTTGGATCCCTTGGAGCATCTTTCTATAATAATAATAATAATAAAATGTGGGTCCAAGCAACGCAATTCAAGGATGGGAGATCAGCAAGAAAAAATATATTAGCCCAAATACACATTATATACGATAAGTAAAAATTCTGCACTCTGGTTATATTAAAACTCCTGTTGCCCGCTTTCCATTCAGGTTCAAAAGTCAACCAACAGCTGGAAAATTATAGCTGGACCAGTATTGGAACATTATTAGAAAAAATGGTTTAAAAATCAACAGTGCTTATTACAGTGAGATGCTTATTAAAGACCTGGGCCCGTATTCACAGATTTTTAGAGCTCCTATCTTAGCTTAAAAAGTCCTAGCTGGGAGTCCTAGACTTAAAGTGATTTAGGAAACCTTTTAGAGCAACTTTGAGTAAGGAAAGTAGAAAAACCTTTATCTTAGTGAGGGGGTGTGGTTGACCCCGTTGCTAGAGATGATGCAGCAATTCAAGGACTGTGATTGGTTAATAAAAAATAACCTCTGACCTCTGCAAAGGTTTTGAAATGAGCTCTTTGTGAAATCAGAATACATGAAAATAGAACCAACAGTGAATCATAATTTTTGTATATGAAGAAATTGTATAATAATGACTACAGGCTACTTTATGCAAAGTTTCTAGGCTAAATGTCTTAAAGATAATTAAACAGCTAAATGTTGAAAATGCTTTTGAAGGAACCAATTTCCACACAGTAGTTACTATATTTAAGTTCTCACATTTATTTATCGTACTGATTTTATTACTTGTAATCCATTTTAGATTGATGGGAGCAAAATGTCTCAGCTTTTACAATTTACATGATTGTGGGACGGTTTATTTAAGTTGCACTTTTGGATGGTATGTAGCCAACAATCCAAGAGAGATGGAAGGAAGTAAAACAACAAGAAAACCAAATTGGACAGAAAAGCAGTGTTTAATTTTAGCTTCTTTTTTTTCTTCCTTCCGCCATTTTGTCCTCTGCTAGAGAAACTCTTAAGCCTCTTAAAAGTCCTCCTCTCTACTCTTAACAAACTTTACCTTAGGAGCTGTTTTTAGGGCTAAGATGTTTTGTGAATCATTTTAATCTTTACTAAGATTTAATCCTAAATTTAAGGAGAAATTCTAAGAAAATGCCCTAATTCTAAGATTTTTCTTAGAATTTTGTCACTAGGAGCAACTTTTTAGGCTTAAGAAGCTTTGTGAATACGGGCCCTGAAGTCTATTTTGACTTCGGATTAAACACAGCGGACTGCTATCCAAGGGTGTTGTGATCTTGCATGATGATGCACGTCTGAACAGTTCTGCACAAACTTCTGAGTTTAAAGTATTAAATCATCCTTCCTATAGTCCTTTTAGGTCCTCTGAAAGCAGCTCTATGTGGACAAAGATTCACTTCTGATGAAGAGGTTAAGACAAAGTTGTATTCGTGGCTCGCAGCTCAGCCTAAAACATTTTTTAATGAAAAAACACAAAAGCTTGTTGACAGATGAAGAAATGACACTCACCATAATCTCCTTGCTTCTCACCAATTTGTCCAAGTTATATAAATTTAACAGCCAGAGTGTGGATCATTCGTATATTAGACCGAAACACTATGCAAATACTCTAACAACATTAGGCTTTATCTAGACAAATAAAATCTCCTCTTTGAGACTGTCTGAGTTTAATCCCTTATGAATGCAGTTCTTACAACCACAAATGGCTCTGAGAATTTTGATTGCAGGTCTGCATTCCTAAGAAATGCTAGTCAGAGCCCTAGCCTGAAGTCTTGATGGCACGAAAACTTCATCAGATGGCCAAAGCATGTACTGTATGTTCAGAATGAAAGAATTGCTTACTAAAGCATGAATTGTGACTGAATACGACCTTTTGTGTTTTTTCCTCTAATCATGAAGATGTTTAAGTGACAAAAAACAAATATTCAATGATTTTACTAGTAATTCTAGTGTTAGTGATTTCATAACAGTTCAGACACACTGATGATGTGAAGTAAAAATAAAAGGTTTGTTTAACGGTCATAATTTTTTCTTGTGCTAAAGATTCCTTGTGTCGACTGCTGACTAACAAGTGCTGTAAAAAACTGTGCAATTTTATTCAAGGTAATAACTTAATGATTCAAATAAACAGACACACAAAAAAGTGATTGACAATACACAACACCAGTCATAGGTTCGGATTTGGAGAGCAGTTTGAGAGCTCCCTGTAACACTTTTCAGCCCTGAGGACTTTCACTTCCTGTTTCATAGTAATGTTTGTTCTCCTTTACAGCTAGCTCCATCAAAAGAACTGCAGGCTGTCTAAAACCAACATTCGGCATAAAAATACTACTAAAGTCATATAAAATACATGAATTGAATACAAGTTAATCTCTGTATTACAAAAGTAGGAGTTTAGTAATTCACATAAACAAAATGTTAAATATATATATTATTTCCTTCAAAAAATAAAAAAAAGATAAACAGTGCGTCATTGTGTTTGGCCTCAGTGGCATGATCGGATGTTCCTGTAAAACACATCAGGGCATTTGTTTGCAAAAGAAATGGTCCAAGATAAATCTGGGGGATTTGTTCTCTTGATGCACAAAAGTCCTCAATCAGAATTCTTGCCACAATGGAATGTCAAACAGACATAAGATCCTTTCCAACCAAATCCACAATAACAGAAATGTTGTATTAACAGCGCTTCCAAGGAGTAACTCCATCTCGTATCCAATTTCCACGTTTTATTTTTTCTCTTTAGTCCTTAAAGCTCACACTTCTGAAATGAAGCACAATAAAGCGTTAGGTAAAAGATAAATCAGATAATCAGTAAGATCACTATTTCAGCAGTTACTAATGCAAGTTATTTTCCTGTTTAAACCTTAAATTAGTGTCCACTCTTAAAGACTCTTAAATGCAAGTCAACTTCAAATCACTAAAGAACATTATTATAATTTAAGAGAAAATAAGCTGTTATGACTATTTGTCTTCTTATAGTTTTGGCTGTTGGGAGACTTTTTGGTTCATGTACAATATTGGACATTCCATTGAACTTTATGAATAATTTATACATTAAATGGTTACCCCCCCTCCCCCCTCCAGTGTCATGTCTGATCTACTGGTTGCATTGAAATCAGCAGGAATTTAGTTGATTCTTGAATTAACTTTTCTACAACAAACTGGTGTTCCATGAAGGGTGTATTCCAGCCTTGTGGCCAGCAATCCCAGGAATGTCTCCAGTTCCATCACAATCCTGACCAAAAACTACCACTCACTGATGATGAGGATGATGAATGAGTTTAAACTAACAGTTGCATCTGTTTTTTTATACCCAGTATAGTTGTGATGAAATAACCTTAACAACAAGCTTGTTTATCATTTTCTATTATTACTATGGACAGGATGCATTGCCCGTCCCAAGCCCGGATAAAATGTGAGGGTTGCATCTGGAAGCGCATCCAAGGTAAAACCTGTGCCAAGTTGGTTCGCTGTGGCCTCCAAAGGCTTAAAACTCAACTTGACAGTGAGCGCACAGGCGTGTGCAGCTTCTAACTCATATGCACTTGCAGTGTTTTGATACTTATGCTATCATGTATTATGAGTGGGTTTGAGACTAATTTGCTCATTCACCTATCCTGTTAACTATTTGTTTGTGTGTGTAACACATGAGTAAGTGAGTGGGTGGAGGAACCGTGGGTTAGCCTTGTTGTCTTAGCAGTGGCTCTTGCTGCATGGCTGACTCACGCACAGACAATGTAACCTGATCTCTTCAACTCTTCTTGGATTCTTGAATATCGCAGGAACCATTAGTGCTAGAGTTCATTTTCTGATGCAGTCAGAAGACCTGGCTGAAGATTTTGATGCAAGTTTTTTGACATTACTAAAAAAGATCTCAGTTTATATGGTTTGCACCACACCATCCTGTTGTTATAGTTATTACTCTCCTTGATCTATCTGCTACAGCCAAACATTGTTTTAAAATATTTCTGTTGCCTTTAGCAACATGGACAAGAACAATTATTCATTTGCCTCATAAGCTGATTATTATTCTGCGAAAAGTTAATTTTCATCAATCCATTCATAATCATATTTATCTGTTCACAAAAGAAACCCGTGTAAATACAACACTCACTTCTCTGCAGATTTTTCAATTAAGCGCTCCGGAGTTCGTAAGTCAGAAGGGTCAGGGGATGATGGACGGGGACTGAGTGAGGTACTGTGGGGAGAGGAGCTACGCAGTGAAGCAAAAGACACACCCTGTCTTCGCATCTCCTGGACTGCCCTTTCCCTGAGAAACACAAAGTTTGAGAGTTGAAGTTGTCTGACTATTAGTATAATGTAGACAGATGTTTTGAATGAAACGTGCATTAGATGTGGCGGACTGTCTCACCGCTCAAAGCGCTCGGTTGTCAGTTGCCTCTTCAGCACGTCCATTTCTGTCTGGAGCTGAGACAGTTTTCCACGGAGCTGAGAAACCTCTCTAGCATGACTTGCCCTGTATGAACCAAATACACAATAAGTTTCAGTGAGATCATCTAGCGAGCATTAGTTCTGATGGTAGAAATTGCTCTTTGTTGAAAGAGGAGAGCGGATAATGGCCAGATTGGTTCAAAGTAACTCAGCTGCCAGAAAGTCCATAGTAACTCAAATAAGCACTCTTTACAATCGTGGGGAGCAGAAAATCATCTCGGAATACACAACAAAAGGAACCTAGGGCAGCACAAAAAAAAATAAATAAATAAATAAATCACAATTTCTCTTCATACACAAATACAATGACAAAACAATATTAATTCACCAATCGGGCCAGCAAATGATTCAGTCATACATTAACATGATCACTTCTCTCTTCTCTCTTACTTATTTATGGCATTCCACTGTGACATGTAACAACAAGGCAGACCTAAATATTCTAGTCAGTTTACATGGTGGGGTTGGAGTAGCATGCTGTTATTTTCATTCCAAAAACCTGAGTGTAAATGTCTGTTTTGCAGTCTGATCTTATTTTTGCTTGCTCTAACTGTATTTCCACGTTCTCTTCTGTCTCCTATTGTTGCGTTAATCATTGCATGCGTTTATTTATATATATATATATATATTATATGTATAATATATATATAACGGTATTATTTTTAGCAGCATATGGTAAATGTTTAACAAACCCAAACACACACACTAAAAACAAAGACAAATGCTACTGTCTAAGCAGAGACAGGTATGTACAGTTCTAATTGAGATATAACCTATTGTATTAGTTAATTAGATGTGACGCTGTTACACAGAGATACGACTAATCGAAAAGCTACAGAGAAGTATTCTAGGAGTAGTTTTAGGATAAAAACTTCTGATACCAAAAATTCTACACCGTAAACTTTGCCTTTAATTTTAAAATACCTAATAGATTCCATAAGATTTACCTGATGTTGATAAAAATAATAATGAAATCAACTAACCCATGCTATTATGAATAACTGTAGTTGGCTGAGTGTCTAAAAGCACAGATGTTAATTATTATTGTTAATATTCAATTTATTTCCAATAGTTAAGTTATTCCCTTTAAGGGTTCTAAATAAGGACAAGCTACTTTTTCGTTTGTAAACAGCACTTTTGTTATCTTTTGTGCAATAAATGTTTTGATTGAAAGAAAAAGAAAGAGAGAGAGAGAGAGAGAGAGAATCATGATATTAATTCCTATAGAGAAAATTGTGATTTTTGGCAAGAGTCGTGCAGCCCTAATGGAACCTTGAGGCAAACAGGCTAGAACAGCAGAACACCACATTGGGTTCCACTCCTGTCAGCCAAGAAGAGCTATACTCGGCACAGATTCATGCAAACTGGCCAGAGGAAGCCTGGAAAAACCTTCAATAGGAACAAAATCTTACAAAGTTCTGTCTTTTTTATAGGTGGGTTTTGGAGGGAGCGGGGAATGGACATAGAGATGTTCCTTACGTTTTGCTGTCTGAGAGAGCCAGGCGGTCTTTGAGCACTTTCAGCTCAGACTCCCTCTCACTAGCGTTGAGATGATTCTGAAACTCTTTCTGTCTATTGGTGGACAGCAGTGTCTCAAGGTTCCGCACAGTCACCTTCTCACTAGCCAGCTGTTTCTTGAGGAGATCCATCTCCGAATGTACATCCTCCAGCTCACCGGTCATCTGAGTATACACAACACAGGCAGCATTCAGCATTTAGTAACTTCAGATTGCTCGTCCTTGCATGAGGAAGCAGGAGAGTTTGCTACTAACCGAATGTAAACGGATCAGCC
>JAAGKR010001042.1:2500-30924 GCA_011419295.1 Clarias macrocephalus
GATACAGCAGTCATCAGGCTTCATTTCTGTCAGCTAAAGCAAACGTGAGGACAAGTTCACCAAAAATGACTGGGATTTCTGGTATTTGCCTAACATGAGGATTAAGTTATTACCTCATGTTTTCATGAACATTAGATCAGAGACCCCATTCAGTAGTGTGTTTACAGGCCGCACATAACATCTGACCATGTGAGTTGTAATAGTCATTTCCTCAGCCATGGACTTGGCGGACATTGTTTTTTTGTTCTGGGCTTTGATGTTTTGTTTGGCCGAGACTTTGACGCGTCGGGCTGGAGCAAAGGAAACTACTACATTCACAGGCCGGTAGCACAAGCAGTGCATACCATCACACTACCTTTTATAGAGCACTTAAAAAAAAAAAACAACAACAATCTATTAAATCCTTTAAAGTCTATTAGCAACATTTCTAACATACCGACCATAAGTATGCGGTTGTCAAGATCAAACAGCACAGCTATGTTTAAGAATCACGTTTAAGCATGTGATATCAGCGATCCACACCGCGCCGCCGCCGGCACCAATTGACTTTCAGCCTCCCGGTTAACAGCCTCGTCTCGTGCTCCGGCTAATCAATATCAGTATTAATTAATCAGCACTATCGGGTCTCGCGATCTGGTCCGGTGCCTTGTAACATCAGCGAAATATCAATAAGTAGAGTGAACTCCTGCGATCGCCATGGCAACTTCATCTCTCAGGTCAAAGCAAGTTTATCGTATCTCACGGCAAACTGCTTAGGAATCTAGCTTACACTCCGAGATCATCGATTGCTGTTTTTGTTACGCTCTCATCACCCCATCGCTGTTTTACGAGGCAGGGAAAAAAAAGAGATCAGGACTGAGATCTAAGTCCGATTTAAATATCGACATTAGAGGAAAGGGCCTGGAGTGGAAAGCCGACTCAAGTACGTCCTTTTAAATCCAGAACAAAGCACGGATTGTTGGATCACAATCTCCAAGAAGGTGCTCCCGTCAGGTATTTCATGGAATATACAGTATGATCGTGATTTACATTAATGACGGAGACCGATGATTTGCAGACTAAAGTTAAAGATTTTGAACTAAACACTCTTTGGTGTTCAAACATGGCACTGTTTGTCAGAGCATCTAGCCCTTAAAAAACAGGGTATTTTTAGGTTATCTTTTTGCATCACTATATTTAAATCGGGTCAGGATTGTGCAAAATCAAGTGACAAATTCTTTTTTTTCTTTGTGCAACATGATGAAGTGAATTTTGTTTAATTTAACCAACTATACAAATATGAACAAAAACTAAATAATAAAAAAAGTCACATAGGCAAAAAAATAGCACAGATTCATAAGATCATGTGTTTTCCGGTTGTTTTACGTTGTTTCTGTGACTAAAAATACTATTAATAATAATAATAATAATAATAATAATAATAATAACAACAACAACAACAACAACAACAATAATAATAATAATAAGCGCCTTTTCTGAGTTCAACGTTTTGCAGCGTCATATTCCAGTAACAAATTGACACTTTTTTTAAAAGTAATGTTAACTTTGGATCTACGACGGATCAGAACAGCTAAATGCACAGTTTGATGACGCACAACGGCAGTTCTTATTTATTCATTTACGTATTTATTTATTTTTTTAAATAGGTTATTGAACAATTCTGTGTTGCTGTTGCATGAGTTTTTAGTTTTTAGTTACTAATCTTGCTGGGTTTTTCAAAGAAGAGCCGGTTCATTGTGCGAGACCGTGTTTCTCTGCAGAACGTTTGTGTCCGTCAGTACATTCTTTTTACGTCAATTGGCATCCGCTGCAACTACTGCCTGTCAGTACACCGCACTCGCGGTAGCAGAATATACCCGGGTGGCCGTCAGTATACTTGCTTTGTGTGTGGTGGAAACACTGACTTTTTATTCTCAGACTTTTTTTTAGGAAGGATTTCTTACTTTGTGATTTTGGAGCGTAGCCGCGGGGATTTACGCTCATTTAGCAACAGGAGAATCTGGGACTGATGTTGGGAGGCCTGGGGTGCAGTCAGCATTCCAGTTTATCTCAAAGAGTCTGAAAAGTTGAGGTCAGGGCTTTGTGCATACAGGACACTCGAATTCTTCTACTTCAACCTTGGCAAACCATGTTTTCATGGAGCTAACTTTGTAACAACTGTACAACTGGTTATGGGTGTTGACATACACTGCAGGTTGATGTCTAGGATGGTCCCCTTACAAGATGTAGAACATCTTAGGACATTGTATGAATTAGTATGAAAGAGTCCCCGGTTCGATATTTAGCTCAGGTTCATTTGTAGATGTCTTCCATATTGGATTTTCCGTTTTTCTTTCTTTACCTAAAATCCTGGATGGATTGGAGACTCTAGGTTGCCTCTAGGTCTGATCTACCAAACAGGAATGAAGCATCTACATCATAACTCCGCCTCCTAACATCTAACAGCTTAACCTTTTCTTACTCTAAATTTCCATTAAAGCACTTTGTGAACTCCGGTTGGTTATGGTGCCCTTATTCACCTTGACCTGAATTTGTAGAGAAAGACGTACTGTACCACGTGTTTGGGTTAACGCTCCTCACGACCTCATTCGAACGAAACCCCCAAAAAGTTTCTAGCTCCTATCTTCAAATTCCTTTTCATTTTCCAGATTCAAATTTCTTTGGACGTTCTTTCTCAAGCCATCATGGCCGCTCACAACATGAATAGTAAACATAGCAGCACTTCTGCAATCAACATCCAGGAATATTTGCATGGTTGCTTGATTACATCCTGTGTAGTTTGAACATGTACACGCCTGCTAAATTAGTTCACTATGTCTCTCCATATTTTAGTATTATTTCTCTAGATGGAGTTAAAACCTCAACACGTAACTACAGAAACGAAAACAGTTCATGGTGAATAATACATGAAAACTCACCAAGGGATGACACCAAAGCAAATCTTGTTCTTTTATTCTTTCTTTTTTTTTCTTTCTCTCGCTGGCTGTCTCCAACATCATCATCATCATCATCATCATCATCATCATCATCTTTCTCGTCATCCTCAGAGCACACGAGAGAGAAAGAAAGACTTTTTTTCCCCCCTCCCTCTGCTCCTCTGCCTCGGGGACACACTCGCCTCGTTTAACATTGCGAGTTTGGCCCCAGCCAAATGGAAAGCGAGTGAAAGGGGGACAGCGCATAAGAACGCGTGCACACACACACACACACACACACACACACACACACACACACACACACACACACACACACACACACACACCTCCAATTCAATCATTACACTTGCACATCCCCTTTCACCTTGCCCAGCCTGTGCAGATACGACTCAATTAAGCGTGTTTGGTTAGCCTACAATGCTTCCGGTCACAGTGAGAGTGTGTGTATACAAGTTAGTGCACATATGTGTGTGTTTATCAACAATTTTTTTTTGTCATGGAGGATCTTTGCATGTAATGAATATGGATATTGGGTCATGGGATGATTTCGCTCACGGCTCCACCTGCCCAAATACAAACTATACTTATTATCTCTCTTTCATTCACACACACACACACACACACACACACACACACACACACACACACACACACACACACTGTTTTATGCATGGTGGCAAAGGAATGAAGAACTGCTGGAATTATCACTCAGCTGATTCCATATTACATCAGTGTGCTGCTTTTTGATTAAGATTTTTAATAGTACATTTATAATTAATAGTATGAACTTCTGTTTATTAAACATTTTTGAAATAGTTATGAGGTTTTGTTACATTCTTTTAAGACGTAGGAATGACCTGAAATTACTGTAGATAAGCAGCAATTTGGGCATACAGTAACTGAACCAAATGTGGTACAGCAGGAGTTATTACATCATAAAATAAAGAAGCCAATCAGGTGAGAGTATGCAAACGCAGGCTTTACAGGTTTGTATGGTGGAGTCGGAGGAAACTGGCTAAAATTGGGGTTCGAATAATATTTTTTTTGGTTGGAACCTATACAGAAAAATCAGTAAAGCTTTCTGTACAAGGTAAAATATAGATGTCTCTTTTATTTCACACATATATATACAGTACAGACCAAAAGTTTGGACACACCTTCTCATTCAAAGAGTTTTCTTCATTGTGTTCTTTATTGTGTTCTTTTGCCCAAACAAGTCTCTTCTGCTTGTTGCCTGTCCTTAGCTGTGGTTTCCTAGCAGATATGCTACCATGAAGGCCTGATTCACACAGTCTCCTCTTAACAGTTGTTCTAGAGACGTGTCTGCTGCTAGAACTCTGTGTGGCATTGACCTGCTCTCTGATCTGAGCTGCTGTTAACCTGCGATTTCTGAGGCTGGTGACTCGGATGAACTTATCCTCCGCAGCAGAGGCGACTCTTGGTCTTCCTTTCCTGGGGCGGTCTGCATGTGAGCCAGTTTCTTTGTAGCGCTTGATGGTTTTTGTGACTGCACTTGGGGACACTTTGAAAGTTTTCCAAATTTTTCGGACTGACTGACCTTCATTTCTTAAAGTAATGATGGCCACTCGTTTTTCTTTACTTAGCTGCTTTTTTCTTGCCCTAATACAAATTCAACCTCTTTGAATGAGAAGGTGTGTCCAAACTTTTGGTCTGTACTGTATATATATATATAGGTGCTGCAGGAGGATTACAGGACAAGCCTCTCAGCTTCATCTCAACACCAGGCTGGAAAATTCCACCTGACACAGCAAGTTAAATAAATCAACGTTTTTATGTCAGGAAAGTTAGCAGAACTGTACACATTTCCGAATGTGGATTTAGGAACGTTTTAACGTTTCGCTACTGACGCATCACATACAAGGACTGGGACATAGACTGTAGGGAATAAGAAAGTTTTCTGTTTTAGGAATATCATCCAAGACCACGTGCGGTGATGCAACTTTTTTTTTTTTCATCACAGAACACACGCAGTAATATCACAACAATTACTGTATGATTTTTATTTTAGCATAAATAAACACTAATGGATACTTTTTGCACCACTTCATCAGCATATTTCTGTTTTGTCTTGCTTGAAGTTAATTCAGCTTGTCATGTTACTGAGAAAACACACATCTCTTTGTCGGATCAGCTTTACCTCACTGACACTGGAGACTTCTTATAGAAAATGTGAAATTTTCATTTTGTCATACAAAATATCACATCGACTGTTTAATATTTACAGCATTTCTTATCAAGCCTTTCATTTTAACAGACTCAAAAGTAATTGGACAACTTATTGATAAACAGTATGATGTTTACTTCTGAACAGTTTCTTACTTATGTTATTAGTGACACATTGAGAAGATGATGCTGAAGATGCTGTTGATTTTAAGTGAAAATGTACATTTTTATGGGAACTTTATACATGCAGTTCTAAGATGTGATGATGCCGATGAACAAGCCAACATTAGGATAAAAAAAACAGACATGGCATAGAGATAGAAAAAAACAACGTCAAATCAACAATTTGGTGCAAAATGGGGAAAAAAAAACGCTGGATTGTTGGATTGTTCTTAACAGCTGACCTCAGCTTAATTAAGCGTGCTTTGCACTTACAGAAGACAAAAAACAAGTCCCACAAACAAGCAGCAACTGAAGACGGCTGCAGAAAAAAGGCCAGCAAAGCGCGTCAAGGGAGGAAACTCAGCATTGGATGATTTAGGGTTTCAGATTTCAGGCAGTTACTGACAGCAAATGATTGGCATCCAAGTATTAAAAATAGGAATAATATTTATAAGTGTGTTAGTTCGTCCAGTACCATTTGAGCCTGTAGAAAAGGAAGGACTTAAAAAAAAAATAAAAATGGATGTACGGTACTAGTCAAAAGTTTGGACACAAGTTTTTCTTTTATTTTCTATATTGTAGATCAATACTGCATTTTGAAATACGAAATACTAACTATGAAATAACATATGGCATTATATAATTAAGCAACACCAACAACAACAGTCATTGTTAGTTTAAAACTGTCTCTCATGAAGAACTTCGCAGGAAAGCGAGACCAAAACTTACCTCTGCTGCAGTTTAAAGTTTAGAGCTACCAGGTTTAGAAATCACCAATTAACAAACAGCACCTCAGATTTAGAGCCGTTATGAAGGTTTTACAGAGCATAAGTAGCAGATACGTCTCAATAGATTATTGTATATTTTAGACGCTTTCTGCATTGTTTTACAGTGTAGAAAGAAATCAATATCAGGAAAGGCCATTATTTCGAGGAATTAGAGGGTGTGTCCAAACTTTTGCCTGGTAGTGTAATTCTTCAAAAGTTAAAGCATTATTTTTGTTTAACCCCTTGGATTAAAGCTTAAAGTCTTGAATTCACTTTAGTGGTATATAAGGACACAAATACCAAAAGAACAAAAAATCGTATTTAGGTTTAATAATTTGTATTATAATTTATATGTATATTTAATATATGTATAAAACATTTCAACATGCAATTTTTTTTTACTTGAATTGCAATGCATGTATACAGTATGTACAGTGACAGGAGATTGATTTTCATTCTACAGTAAATCCTGTCTAGCTTTCTATCCATAGATCATTTACGGCTTATTCAGTGTGATGACTTCATTTGGATCTTTCACTTCCAATATGACATCCTTAATCGGACGTGTTTACTTAAATCCGAACCTTTCGCGAGCGCGGTGTGCTGAATCGTGACGACGTTATGCTTCATCAAGTACTTCACAGTATATGTGAAAAAATGCCTACCATGCATTGCGCTGTAAATTACAAAGAATAATGAGCGCAGTCAGAATGATTTATGAATCATAGGAAGTGTTCGCAGGACCTGCGAGTTGTGTGAAGTTGCACGTTTAAAAAAAAAAATAAATAAAATTTTTTTTTGACCATCTTTCTAAGAAGTTCCTCCTAAAGCCATTGGAAGAGCAGAACAACTGGGTCAGGTGATAAGAAGGAAGAACTGCAGAAGCCTGGCGATAAAAAACGCTAAGGCCTGACTGATTGATGCTCGGTTCTCCCCCTCCATCACACACACACACACACACACACACACACACACACACACACACACACACACACACACACACACATATCCAAACACGCACACAAACACACAGACGTTTGACAGTTCTTTCGGGATCTGATGATGCTCAGATTGAAGCAGAGAGGAAACCAAGCAAATAAGAAGGACACGAAGGTCACAGACGTCTATCTTCCTCCCTCGATTTTTCTCCCGCCGTCACTCAGGGAGCAGACTGTGGCAAGGCGCAGCGAGGAACAGGTTACAGTGCCAGCAGATGTTTTACAACACAGGCCATATTTCATTTCTCCTCGCAGCATGTGTAAAGAGGTTGTTTGTGTACGCATTTGGAATCCCCGTATGTGTGCTTTCACTTTACCTCCTGATCATCCTCTGTATGAGAACGATGGGCTTTTAGAAAACAGGAATGGGGAGGATAATGATGTAAGATTGATATCATGATAAATTGTGTACATTTTTTTTCTTTTTTTTTCTTTTCTTTTTTTTTTTAGACAAACTCTGAAAAGAAACAATTGATTTAATATGACAATTATGTTTTGTGGGACACTGAAGATCAGTCTGACATGGATGGAGAAAAAAAACAAAGCAAGAAAAAGTAAAAGGGAATTAAATGGTTTGACGAATATAACAATTGGAAATCATCATAATTAGGTTTGGAGGTTTTTCTTTTTTTTCTGGCCCTGGAAAATAATTGTATTATTTATTTATTTATTTATTTACATTTAATTTTATTTGAAAGTGCCAAACAAGTCTTCATGGGAGAAATGAATACTTAGAGGAGCCTCCTGATCCAGCCATTAAAATGATTTTGATCTTCATTCTTTCATTCGTTAAAAGCATTCTTAAAGGCTATTTAAAAAAATCGAATATATACCAATTATGAAAAATCAATGATTCTAGAAAGATTAATTGCTAAACAATTGAGACTTTTGGGACGTCCAGGATTTGCAGTGTGATTTGAAGTGATTTTTTTGTGTGATTTTTTTTTTTTATTGTGCAATTTTTCATGGATTAATTTTAAAACTTGAGTTAAAAAAAAAGAATTGCTATGGTTGAGTACTGATATTGAAAGGTTTAAGCTTCACTGTTACAAATCATTTATCGCTGATTTTTCTTATATTTATTTTAATCATCATTTATTTTTCTAGACTGCATCACTTTTTTTGCTGCACATTTGCTAGCAAGCCTGCGTGTCATGAGTGTCATGAAACATTGTGTATCGCTTGCATACAGTATGTGTAACATAAAAAAAAAAAATAAAAAAAAAAAAATATATATATATATATTAAGACAGGAGCCAGGAGACTTAGGGCACAAGGCGGGGGACACGCTGGACAGGGTGTCAGTCCATCTCAGTAAATGATGATGTATTGGGAAGAAAATGACCAATCAGGTTTGAGTATTCAGAAGCACTATGGTATAAATGGCATTACTGCATACATGTTATTTACTCACATTGGCCCAACCCCCATCTGGTGTGTTTACTTGTTTACTTATCTATCTATCTATCTATCTATCTATCTATCTATCTATCTATCTATCTATCTATCTATCTATCTATCTATTTATTTAATTTTGTGTCAGAGAAAGATATGACTTACTAGATAGTAAATACATATTTACTAGTAGTGAAGACATATTTGGTGTGTCTTTGCAAAGTTTTTGATGCTCCAAGATTTTTACATATACCATATAAGGTGCATAAAATGATTTTCGGGACTGTAAAGGTACTATGCAAACCTACGAATGTTAAAAATTGTCCATCATGCTTCTTAAAAAAATATTACAATAATCCAGAGTCATGTAACCAAGGATGCTGTTCGAAAATGTTTAGGAAATTTTCATATTAAAAGCAAAGCAATCATTTTGTGGTTATTTATATATATTTTTTATTAGTTAAAATTTATCTTTATTTAATTATTATATATCAAATAGTCATAATATATATCAAATAATCATATACAGTATATACATTTTTTATTCTTCTTATTTGAGAATATAAACTGACCTGAACATAGAAGACAAAAGTTGAATTGTTTACTTTTACAAAAATATCATTATGTTATGTTATGAATTTTTATTATCAAGTTTTGCTCCAATGTTGATTATACTGAAAATCCATGAATCTGCTCTTTACAATTTTCCTACAGATGATTTTGTCCCATTTCCCGAATGTGTGACATTTCTTCATTCTGCTCAGAAAGAAAAAAAAAACGTAATGAGCAAGAAAAATCCTTCATCGACGTGCGGAACTTTGTTCTCATCCTTCGCCTTGAGTTGTCAATTTAAGAGATAGAATAAAAGAAGTAAATTATGGCGAGGCAGCAGCTCAGAAGTCTCTCTTTTCTCTAAGTGGAACATATTAAATGGCCGCATCATCTAGTTTTTAGCACCTTAGAATCAAAATCTATTCAAAAGACACCATTATCTCTGAGAAAGACAGTATCCAGCGTCGCTTTCTCTTTTAGACGTGAATTGGACTTTATCATTAAAGGATAGAAAAAAAAAACTTTTCTTTACAGAGTTAGTCAATCAAAGAAAGTTTGATAGAGAAACGTTTGTAAGAGCTTCTTAAGGTGTTTGTCGTTACGGCTGCCGAGGTCAACGATGAGTTATTCTCATGAAAGCAACCCAGTGAATAGACTGGAAAACTAGTGACTTGTACAACAGTGCACTTCTCCTCCTTGTGGATCATCTCCCCAAACGTCCCCTCACACCATCTCGGCTCCGTTTGGATACGAACACATCTATCTTTGTTTAAAGTGGCTTTTCATCTCCACAGCTTTTTCTCCAAGCTTATCAGACTTCTCGCTCATGCGCCACTGTTTTCTTTTGCGACAACGTATTATTATTATTTTTTTCTCTCTCCCATATTTCTATGATTTTGTTTCTGAGATTGCGTCTCCGAATTGAAGTTCAAAGCCTCTTCAGTTCACTTGGGAGATACGGTGTGACTGAGAGAATGGCCCTTTGTTCTTCGACAGTCTTTGAGACTTGGTGCATGCGTGTCTTTTTAATCGATTTCCTGATATACAGCATGCTAATCCAACTTGGACTCTGAGGAAAGAACACCAGAGTAATGGTGGTACATAAAAACAACGGTTTATTTAAGCAAACGCGGGGTTATTGATGCTCTTGGCAATAAGAAAGTTGTTTATTAATGACACTCTGATTGAGAAAAAGTTTGTAGTTGCTTGAATTACCAGTGGCACAGTGAGGCTTATTGTAATGTTTCATAATAGCTACATTTACACGGACAGTATTTCCAAATGAAATCTTTCAGAATCTCCAAGTATTTAATCAGAATATAATGTTTTTGGCACGAGCAGAACGGTTCTGTCTGCTGTAAATATAAATATAACGTATGAAAAGGAGTAATATATATATATATAATTTTTTTTTTATCCAAACATTGAGGATAGGTTTCACTTCCCATCCTGGTAAATCCCACCTTCTGTGTTATGATTGGCCGGATCATGTCTGAGTGTTTTGACTAAGGTGTTTTCAATGTTGCATTTTTATTATGATTATTAGTGGAATATTTATGCACCTAATGTTGCATGTGCATTATGGTAGCATATGTAGTCAAAGAAAAATTGAACAGGCTAAAGTTAAATCAAACTTGAGGTGCATACAAGTACATTACAATAGGTCTTGGTTATTAAGTTTATCACATGGAACGCAGGTACATTGGAAGTTTTTGGGTACAAAACACTCATTCCATGCAAAAATGCATGGAGCGCTCAGCTGACACTCATATGAAGCTTCTACATAAGCAGCTTTAGCTTATGAGCTAAATTGAGTCAATATCGTTTGAAGTATTAAGTCATTGGTATGGACTATTCATGTATCACCATAATGAATCCAAAATAGATTTTTTTTTTTTTTACTCCCCCAAAAATTGTAACTTGTGTATTTTTGCATTTGACGTAGTAAAAAAGGGTTTGCTCTAAACTATTAAACCATTGGCAGGTGGCACTGCATCCTGTATGGTATGAACAAATTCTTTGTGAAGAATGTTTAGAATTGTAATGAAATTTGAGAAAAAAAGTAATATCAAATTGGGATGTTTTAACTTTTGATACTTACAGAATCTCAATACAAATTGAATCAACACCTAGGTATCTGGATAATATCGTACTGTGTGGTTCCTGGTGATTCCCATTTTTATTATATAGTGCAAACGTAACTTTTGTTTTTCTTCTCTTCTCGGACTTTTAGCTATACCGGGTGGGACTACAGAAGCTTCATATGAGTCTCAGCTTAACTTTGGAATGCATTTTCGCACAAAACGAGGGTTGTGGAATTTGGCTCCAATTAACTTTCTAGCCAAGTGTGCAGATCAGGACCTGGTAATGTACTTACTGTATACTGTATGCACCTCAATTTAGATTTAAGACAGACTTGGAAAAAAAAAAAACTACCCCTTTAAAAAAAATAAATAAAATTGCCTCAGTTAACTTCTGCCATTTTATAATTTCCTGCATTTCTTTCCCCCGACATTGATTGTCCTAGCAGCAGTGAGTTTGCTGCAGTCCAGGATGCTAGTTCATCACTTTCATCTTCGTGAAGAAGGCCTGAGCAAAAGCCTAGCGCCAGGCCTTTTCCAGACTCACTGGAACAGAAGTGGCCTGCTTTCGTATAAAAGAAACACACACGCACACACACATACACTACATGTAATTGAGAGTATGTACACACTTGGACACACAGCGGTGTGAAATCAGCTGCCTGCGTTGCCTAAGACTAAAACCTCTCCGCGGCCATCTGTGAAATCCTCCTGCTCTGTGTCTAAGTGGAGCTTAGATAGCAATGAGAGAGTGAGAGAGATTTGGGGACATAGACTAAGACTGTGAGTTTCTCCATTTTTAGATCTCTGGTTGTAGTGTAGGTGTGTTTAAAGACCCGACGCAACAAGAACTGTTTCCATGACATTACCTAAAACTAATTCAGCCTTTCTATCACTAGTAATCTAGTAAAAAGTGAATCAGTGTTTTAGCTCATATAGAATTGTGAGATACAGTGAGATGTGTAACGCTCCACTTTATTAGATACACCTGTACAATTATTCATTCTCGTAATTATTCAGTCAGCCAATCATAGGGCAGCACATAAGATACGAAAACACCTTGCTGTCAGAATGACAATATGACAAACCTCCAGGAGGAAAAGACCCGATGTTCTGATCCTGTCAGAGAAGAACAGAAATTTTACGTTATAGCAATGACACTGAGAGAATCTCCCACCCTAATTGGGCAGTTAAAGAAAAGTATATATAAAATAAAAATTCTAGTCTTGAGACTGTGTGAGTATATGTTTGGCTGAATGGATCATCATGGTATACTGTATATGAGCAGATGTATGGGTGTTCCTAAAATAATGGCCAGTAAGTGTATTCAGTTTGTCTTGCTACATCAGAGACTCATCTGAGGTTAAGAAGGATCTACTGTAATAAGCGTATAATTTTTAAGATAAATGTACTGTAAGAGCAAGTTTCAGTTCCTTTAAGAAGATTTAGTTTGATGGATTTTGAACTATTTTTGATTGTAACAGATGAGGGGAAGGTTATGAGTTTGAAAATTATTCTAAATCGACTGACTATCGGAGACCTGGCAACGCTCTACACATTTTTTTATCTCCACTTTTTATCTCGTGACACTAAAACAAGTCATTTAGATTATTATTATAAATTTTTTTGGAACACCTATCAGGTTAAACATTGTGGGAATTATTTAGGCGGAAACCAAACAGACCTTTAAAACTATTGTGTGTTTCTGTGATTAGGTACGGACAATCATGAACGGATTTTTTTCCTAACGTTGTATAATGAACGGCTCTTGAGAATATCTTGTAATATTGAATAATTAATACTTGCATAATAACATCATTTCTCATATTTTATTTTAAATAGTAGAATTTAATGAAGTAGATCGAATAAAATTTGATTTCATCATGAAATGTTATTATGCAATCTCTTGTATGTTTTTTCTCATACAAGCATTTGAAAGTCAATGCTAGCTCTTAGCTGCATGCTCAGGTGGACAACTGGGTGTCTTTCAATCAGGAAATGAGGAAACGATCTTCATCCCCTCCATTCATACCCTTCTCCCTCTCTCTCTCTCTCTCTCTCTCTCTCTCTCTCTCTCGCTCTCTGTCTGATGTCTGGTGATTGTGCAGCGCTTTAGAGGGCCAGTGCATCATCTTCATGGTCACCTCCCTCATCAGCGATGGAGCGTTGATTGCTTTTTGATACCCCTCCAACATGGACTGGCTCCTGCATACATTAGCCAATTACAACGCCGGCTGCAGTCTGCAAGTGGATGTTATTAACACACACCCTTTCCCCCTAGCATAGAGCTGATTCAGTTCGGCCTGACCGCGTCGCGTGTGGTTGCGGCCCTGTTCAGGCAGAAACGATTCCACACACTCACTCGGGTCTTTATTGATCTTCTAGACTGATCGTTCAACTTGAGTAATTGTTGTTATTTAAGACTGTTTAAAAATATACACTGCTTTTAGATAGAATTTTATCTATACGATTGCGATTCTTAAAAAAGTTAAGGAGCATGAAGATTGCAGTGCAGGATGAGAATGATTAGCATCATCACTTGAATGATTAACGTCATCACTTTACATGCTCTTGTCATCTCAAGGGGCTTTTTTTGGCCACTCATGCGTCTGGCTTGCTCATTACTCAGTCCAGTTGTTGATGAGAAAGGTCGAAGGAGAATAGCAGAACTGGTTCAGACAGTCAGAAAGGTAACTGCAACTCAAATAATCACTCCATGCAACCGTGTTGAGCAGAACAGCATCTCAGAACACTATATGTTGAACAATGCATCCTGACAAGAGAATCTGAAGCTATAATGGGCATGTCAACTGGTTAAAAATCCCTTACCTTTACTTCAGTCTTTAGCAATTCTGTTAGAATCAGGTGTTTGAATGGCTGACCAATGGGATGAGAAGGCGGGCATGGCTCAGGGGAGCTGATGTACTTAATGAAGCTTCACATAAGAATCTGAATTTTATGCTTGTCAAGTCTTGTGTTGTTTGTGAATGTTAGAAATACTTTGATGAAATGCACTGACTCCATGACGATGGAAAAACAAATGCCTCTAACACAATTTTGCAAAGACAACTTCAAAACCAAATTAAAGCCAAACGATGACCTGAGAAGGATTTGATCTCTGCAGTGGGAACATTGCATGCTAACATCAGGACCATAAAGCAACATGCTGTTGATGCTAGTAAATAACAATGAGTGCCACAAACGCTGTATTAGAGTATAGTAAATTGGGAGATAAGGTGCACCTCAAGGTACACTGCTGGGACAAACAAAAAGTCGCCATCTCAGAAGGGTCAAATTATTGGGCTGCATCAAGCAAAGAAAACAACTAAGGAGATTTGAAATGACTGGAACCTACAGTACAGTATCAACACATTATCAAATCCTGTAAGCACAGTGCTGAACTCTCAACTCTGTGGAAGAAATGTGATTTGGTAAAAAAAAAAAAAAAGATCACTTCAAAACTTGGTGAAGTTGCATGGTAAATCAACAGTAAAAGCATAGCCATGTTTAATAGTGAGTAAAATTAAGAACATTTCCGTACACACACACATACACAATGTGACGAGAACTCACATGACTGGGACTGAACAGCTGTGTGGCCACTTGTTATTGAGACTAATCATAAAAAAAGCTTCAATTTGTAGGGATCATTTTGAATTTGATTTAAAGATTTTGGAGACGTTGAAACGCTGGGTAAATGATCATGTGGTTTGATGAGTTCAGATTGACCCTATTCAAGAGTGAAGGGTGCATCGGGGTAAGAAGGGAAGCTCATGAAGCGATGCACCCGTCATGCATGGTGGCCACTGTACTACAAGTCTCTGGAGGCAGTGTTATGATCTGGGGTTGCTTCAGTTGGTCACGTCAGTGTGCAAATTTATGCTAATCAACATAAATGCTTGTTTTGTGGTTGTAGTTATTTTTCAAAGTCTTTCTAAAAACAACGTTGTCCATTGAACATCATTAGAACATCATCATAACCGAATGACAGCGAATGTCATCCAACGTTTGGGTTCCTGATGGGTTAGACTCAGAGATTGTACAGAGCTGTCTGTGCTGTAGGTCACTCACAAATCAGAGCTCGGATAGAAATAACTGATTAGCTTACTATACCGTATATAACGTCCATATGTGTAAAATCTTCTATACTTTGCTTTCCATACAAGTTGCAGCAGCTGGATGTGGAAAACAGAGCGTGGCAAAGAAGAGCCTTAACTAGAAATCACACTCTGTTTCTCCGACTAATCTTGACATCGATCATAATTCCAATAAAACATTTTTTCCGAACTTTTTTTTCCCTTTTTTCTTATTAGAACTCGAGCAATTCCAGAAAAGACTTCCAGTGGCATTGCTGTGGTCATACTTTACTGAATATCATTTCAGATAAGAATGTAATCCTTTCAGCTAGATGATGTATATTGACCAGCATCTTTCTCTTATCAATAATGGCTCACGGGGCTAGAGAGCTTTAAAGTAGTGTGGGTTTGTGTGTGCATGTGTGCGTGTGTGTGTGTGTGTGTGTGTGTGTGTGTGTGTATGGTGTTTAGTTCTGATCAGTCGACATGAGCCTTACACACTGTATAGGATTAACCTGAACCAAACTTAATATCTTCTGTAAGTGTATCATCACAAGTCACAATGTTTGAGCGAGTTTTCAGTAGCGTCTCTCTCTCTCTCTCTCTCTCTCTCTCTCTCTCCCTTTTTTTTTCTCTTCAGCCTTTGATTTGGGAGTGTTTACAGTATGAAGTCTAAGCCTGAAGCTGTTCGGATGGTACAGAGATTATAAAAAAAAAAAAAAATCAAAAGAAAAGACAGAAAGCCAAGGCTGGCTTTTACAGATTTGGCCTTCTGGGTTTGATTTTGTGTATTTTTTTTTTATTTAATTTTGCAAAAGTGAAAGTCATCCTTATATTATAAATGTATTGGATGCTTTCATTCATATTTAAGAAATAAACCATCCGGAAATGCAATACTAGGAAAATAACCAACGGCGTGAAGTGTTTTTTTTTTCCCTCATATACTGTACCACTTTAGTCTGCCGATTGCCGGTCAAAACCAGCCAATTCTGGTCACTAGGCTGATTAAACGATTCATCTCTATAACAAACGTAAAAATATATATGTGTAAATAAAACTATTTTGGAGTCAGTGTGGCGTTACGTGAATCTCCACACAAATGAATCATGATTCATAATTAAATTGATCTAGTGTAGCGTCTATTGTACCCACTATAGTCTGTGCTTAAGCTATTATTATAGAAACAATAGTATTTTAAAATAAGCATATTAACATAAACATTGTAGCTGGAACCACGTTCTTAACTTGTGCCTGATGGAAAAGTAATCAGTAAACCAAAAATTTTGCCAATCAGAATCAAGCATTTTGTCCTATTAAAGGCAAGTAACTTGTACGTCTATTACATTTACATTTAATTTAGGTTTTGTGGATAGGAGTCAGAGAGCAAAATTGTGTGTAGCATTTTCTCCTGGTGAAAAAGATGGAATGTTCACTCTCTCTCATTAATCCCATCATCCCTACTAGCCAGTAGGAATACTGTATAATTCACTGTAGACCACCCGATACTATATTCGCATTGCGATTTTCTAAATATCATGATTTTATAAATATCACAATTTGATATCATTTTTTTTTCAGGTTTGTTACAATTCCAAATAAACTTGGCAAATAATTTGCTCCACCTGTAGGATTAGAGAGGAACTGAAACATGTTACCATCTCAGATGCAATTTTTTTTTTAAACAAATCGATTTTAAAGGGGCGCACAAAAGAATACGTGACTGAATCGACAAAGACATGGTGAGTCGGAATGGATGTTTCATATTTTTAGGTGTTTTGTGGCCATGACAAACGTGAGTTAGTTTATAGATATACGTTGTATATAAATAAAGGTGTGTCGATGATATCTTCATTTTTGATTCCCTCCCATTTCCACAACAACTCCGGTTGCCTGAAATGAAGCCATGTCTTTTCAACAACAACAACAAAAAGGAGTTTGTCGTTCTTTGTTCGAGACGATGTCGTACACATTCGGGCTGCACAGGCCAGATTGAATCGAGCGCTTTTGAAAACAGCAGTCCCTGAGGCTTTCTGTCTTCATCCATACTTTGTCTCAATCTGTGTGAAGACATTAGCGACACTGTGCCTCCTCATGCGAAACCGTGTTTGCTTGACTAGCAGTTTCAGTTAACTTACTGCTACGAGACATCTGGCTAATCTCTCAAAATCAAGCAAAAGCTCTTGAGCAGTTTTATTTAATGAGCATCAATGTAAATTGGACACATGCGTTTGAGTGCGCCAGACCAAGACGAACACACAACGAAAGAAATGTTTGTGGAGCTGAACACAGCTGAATTAGTGGTTATTGCTGCTGTTGCTAAATTCAGAGGCTTAAACTCAGAGTACTGAGCTGTTGTGTTGGGTCCATGACACGATGAAGAACTACAATACTAAAACTATTTTTTTTTTAAATAAACCTAAAAATGATTGTAAACTAATTAAAAGGATTTTTTAAAAATAGTTTTTCCATTTTTTCTTTTCATGAACATTTTAATTAGAAAGTAATCTCTTATAAATTTTATTATAATATTGATATAAAGTATAAAATATAAAAGATGGTTTTCATTCTTTTTATGGGCTTTAACATCTGATGACCTGGTCTGTGTGAAATTCCTTGCTAAGTAACTCTACTGCTAGCATCATGTTTGGGGAAAAATAAAAATGCTAGTCAAACTGTAATATCTTTTACTTGTGGTGTGAAAACAAAACAGCACATCTTATACGTTTGGTTGATTTGAAAATGTGTTACAGATAATACATTTATAGATTTATTCTTAGTTCCCTAATATAGGTGACTTTTTATTAATCTACCACTTCCTTAGCTTAGCAATCGAAAGATGGGAGCACATGAGAGAGATAGCTAATGAATGTATGATTCCTGAAGGGACGCTGGTTGCAGCTAAGATGCTAACTCCTGGTTAATCTTGCCTGGCTGTTTGTCACATGTCTACATCATCTTGTTGGATTGTTTTGGATTTATGTGTTAATATCAGTGCTGTTTCACAAGTTTTAGTCAAATGTGAATGTGTTTGAATGTCTGCGCGAGTGTGTGTGACTCTAGCTTAAAAATACAAGCACAACGTAGACGTCTGAATGAGAGGTTTTTCTTATGAGTCATGTACCTCTTAACACACGCAAGGAGGCTTAAAGATGAGGCCTGAAATCTATTTTTAACCTCGTTATTGTCAATGTCTAACTTCCATGACATACAGTAAGTGCGTTCCTCGCTTGTAGCCCATAAGAACGCATGGTTTATCCTTTACTCATGAAGTCCTGAAATGACATCTAATGAACATTCTGGTGCAATCATGTGACAATCTGTGAGTTTGTGTACACATGACATCATTTCCAAAATAGTAATGTGACAGAACTAGCTTATTTTAAAAAGCATGTTTTTTTGTTACATTTCATTCTATTGAACAATTCTTATTATTTATTAGCATGTCATATTTTAAATTAGGGCTTATCGTCAATATATAATTAGGGCAAAATCAAAAATTATGTGGCACACAGGGCTTTTAACTCTAAAATTGTCAGGGAAAATGCCATGTGACATTTTTCTAAATGTGTCTTGGAGTATATTTGGTCTGTGTTATATGCCCCATAATTTCTCTGAACAGAGATCTTGGTTAAATATAAATTTTATAAAATGTATACAATCAGATCAATCTATTACTCTAATATCAGCCTCAGATTATTAGTATTATTTAAACATTAAGTTTATTATGTTACGTAATCAGTTAATGTAAGTTTTGTATGTTTAATAAAGTAGCTTTCTTTGAAAAAACATAAGGTGAATCTAGATTAAAGTAATAGGATTTCAGAAATTCAAATATTTTAATCTAATGAATAGAGCTGAAAATCAAGGGTAGACTCGTTAACATTTTTGATCATTTCCATTTTCAGTTCGATTAGATTCAGTAGCACTAATGTTTACTGGCAAACAGAAATAATTCTTACATGCAAGTATTACAAATGACTAAAAAGCACCTAATAAACATAGAAATGCAGTGTAATTTGTTTTCACTGTTGAACAATGTTTTGAATTTTGTTGTTGCCTGACAGTAAAGCAACAACTGGCCATAAAACCAAAGAAGAAGAATCGATACTCTTTCAAAATGCAAATATTTGCTAGATGGAAGTCGTTTCTATTTTCTGCAAAAGCTGCGATTAATTTTTAGGGAATTTGTAAATTTTAGACCAGCTTTTACTATTTTGAAGTACCTAAAAATTTTAAAACTATGAATCAATTTTGAATCAGAAACTTTCACAATGATTCAGTTAGCTAAATCACATAGCTTAACTAATTAATAGAGCAATATAGTAAGGAAAGATAGATAGAAAACCTTTGTGTAGAAAATGAGCTAGCTGTCACGACTTACATTTTTACATGGATATTTATAAAGGGTGTAAACCTACAACTTCAATTTTGATTCATAAAGAAACTATTCAAATCAGTTTTATTCCTGTAGTGCTTTTGACAATGAACATTGTCACAAAACAAACTATTAGTTTGTCCCTTTTGAGCAAGCTTGGGGTTGACAGTGGCAAGAAAACCCCCCTGACTCTGATGATACCACTAAATCTTCTTCGATACAATGTGATTTTGATTTTTAAAACAAATTTGATATTTAATGATGCCCCTAAATTTGCTATGTTATTCATTTCAGTAGTTTTTGAGTTTTTGTGGTTATTTTAGTTTAGAACGTGATATAGGGCGGCCACTAATTAGCGAACAATGATGACACTGAAAAGGAATATTTTTAAATGTTAAAAATTATAGATGAGTGAATTTGTAACAAGGCATTTATTATCTTGATTCTAGAGATGGGGAAAATGATTCATTCATGTATCGCAATTCTTTTGTATGGCAAATCATGAATTGATTGACTCGAAAATAGATTATTTTTATATATAATTATACAGTATATAGAATATTTGTATATGTTTTCATTTGAGCTGGGATTATGTTGGAGATGCATGCTAAACTTCACACATTGGCAAACAGCATAGTATCCTGGTTGTTTTAAAATTGTAACACAATAAAAAATAAATTAATAAATGCATAAAATAAATAAATAAATAATAATGCATTGAGATATTTATAAAATCGTGTGACAGAATATCAATACAAATCAAATCGACACCTAGGTATTGTGATAATATCGTATCAGCTCATCCTTCGTGCTTCCCGTCCCTACTTGATTCATTCCACTTTTTGCCTTTTAAGTCATTTCACCAAGCCAAATCATCAGATCATTACAACTCTAGATACTTTAAACATAAAATATTTTATCAACACCACTACTACCATTATTCAGAACTCACCTGTTAAACCTGTGGTCTTGTTCAGCAAATTCACTTTCTGTGTGCTTTTGAATCACTCCTAATTGAAATGTAAGTCTGATCACATGGAGTACCAGAAAGGGCAACACGGGCTTTTTTTCCTCATCATGTTGGGTTCATAAATGCCTCCAGCCGTCGAATCGGAGTAATTCCCTGAACTCCGTGTTCAGCCCCAGCGTTTACACACAACCCGTCCCTGTGGATCAGCTTGTCCCGTTGTCACGCTCTGCCATTGTTCCAGCACTCGGTAAAGAGGGAGGGAGGGGGAGGGGGGTGTTAGAGAGAGTGACATTATCCTTGCCGTCTTTGATGGCGTCTCGTGTTTTGACGCAGAGTAATCTGCCTGCCTAATCTCCTGAGCTGATAGAAATAAACAAGCGCCAGGAAAAAAGTGCACGAGCTGAACAGAGGGAGGATTATGGTAATTTGGTCGGATAAGTAGAGGTGTTTAAAACATGCCTGTTTTAATAAGGAAGACAGACGCCTAGGGAGTGCTTGAAATCGTTATTTCAGGACGTGTGCTTGGATACTTTTGCTAATATTCTAATATGTTTTGGTGAAGTTCAAGCAAGTTTTTAAAGTAAGGTTTTGGCATTTCAGATGCCATGAGATTCTCCTGTGCGGCAGTGTCACCAAAAAAAAAAAAGGTTGATCATTTTCCTGAACCTGGCTCGCCGTCCATTTTTTTTGGAAACGCAGCAAATCAATTACGAGGCTGTGGCTGAAATGAAAGCAGAGGCACTGTGAGACTTAAAAGTCGCCTTTGACTGGATGCATTACAAAGACGGAAAAAAATTATATCGGCGCATACCTGAACCTCCGAATGCTGGTGCTTTGAAGCGGTCCAGCCTGGCACGTTCAGCGGGCGTCGTCGGAATGGCCCGCGGGTCCGAGCGGTCCTGGGCCCTGGCCCATCTGCTCCGAGCTCCGAAGCCATGCCATCCCAAGAAAGACCTGTGGGCTTGGCAGTACATGTGGGCACACGGTATTGAACGTAGCCCAGCTAAACCGACTACGCTTCTAACCTTTGAAATCATCCCCCTACCTCAGTTTGTTATTTCTGCATTTTTGCATAAAAAAAAAAAAAAAAGATTTTCTTGTTTTTTTTTCCTGCTTTCTCAAGGCTATGAACATCATTACTGCAAAAAAAAAAAAAAAAAAAAAAAAAAAAACCTGCTCCAGAAGCCAAGTTATATTATTTTGTTTCAGTGCAAAGCAGAGCGAGACGATGCGAAACTTAAAAGCCGTCTCTCATCCGAACTTTAGTCGCCGGAGGGAGAGACAGAGGGCACGGGGGTAGTCTTTCAACTTCATCCTTGTGAGGCCAAAGAGCTCGGCCTGCTCTCTCACCCACAGGTAGAGTCTCCTTCTGCCAGGACATATCTTTTGTCTTCCATTATCTTTTTTTTTTTTTTTTTAACCCGGATTATTCGAAACGCTTGGATTTCTCGCCCTTCCTCCGTCTTTCTCCCTCACCTTTACTTCGGCAGCTCTTTTGATATCCATTTAGATTGGAGCTTCATTTGAAAGGCTCAGACAATGGAGTGACTTCTAATTAAGAGCAGCAGCATCTGGCCTCTGGCACGCTATCCCGTTGTTCCATCTATTTTGCTGGGGAGAATTCATTTGTTTCTTAATTAAGAAAAACACCAATAGCGTGAAAAATCTGCTTATGTTACCTGAATCCTAATTAGTTAAATAGCGAAAGAGAAGAGTTCAGGGCGATTGGTGAAAAAAAAATAAAAAATACATTCCAGTAGTTTCTAGAAATGAACTCGGCGCTGATAAATATGAACTAACTAGCCTTGCATAAATCGAGAGTGGCGAGGAGCAAGCAGAGAGCGCGCCGTCATTATGGCTAAGACAATATGCAAACTATCTTCAAAGAAATCAAATTGCCGGAATGTTTTCATTTGCATGTATTAACCATTAACATAATGAGGAGAAGTGACATTGGACCCGGATTGCATGTCTGTTTGGATTGATAACTCCGCCGGTGGGGTGGTGGGGGACACAAAAGGGACTAGCGGATGCTAGTCGAATCGGTGTTGAACTGTCAGATTGTGTATACGTGTGTGTGTGTGTGTGTGTGTTTGTGTGTTTGCGTGCGGAGCCTTGAAACATAACCTGCAGCAGTGTTGAAACAGTGCCATCTCTTCCCAACAGCTATCCCCAAACAGGAAGCGACTACCAAAAAAGGGAACATGGGACCTCTAGACACACACACACACACACACACACACGCACACGTATACACCAACAAAGAGACTTATCTGTTCTATAGTGTGGCCCACATTGCAGCAAAGTGGCACGCGGCCAAAATGACTATGGTTTATGTAGCGCACACGGAACTGCCTTAATATTCCGGAACCATTTCTTCCCCCCGTGCCGCATGCTGTTGCAGGCAGGATCAGCCTCCGAGGTCAAATGATTCAATTAAGTGTCTGTTTATGACTGATACCAAAGCCGGGTGGCGTCTCCTACTTATCACCTTTTTTGCAGATCGGTGTCGTCCCAGAATGCCACGCGAGAGATTTTTCCGAGGCTGTAATTAAAATGGCACGGAGACATATTTCGACGTAGGGGCTAACAAGCGGGAGACAAATATGATGGGGAGGCTAAGGAGGAGGAGGAGGAGGAGGAAGGGTGGCATGATTTGAAAATAGCAACACTGCTGGCAGCCAATTAGAGAGGAATGCACCCAGTTCGAGGGCGTGCACCGGCTAACATTTGTTAAAGATCCAGTTATATACGGTAGATTTTTTTCAGATAAGCGGCTAACATGAGGACATGGTGAGACTTTTTAATGTCGTGTTTATGTTTCACGCTGACATTTCACGTTAACACGATTGACTAGAGGCGTGAACTTTCGTGCGACAGCTGAGATTCGTCCGTGGCGAATTCGACAGCAGAATGCACGGCTAGTTCTTCTGTCGGCAGTTTGCTGAGTAGACTAGCGAACAGTATTAAAGTTTAAAGCTTGATGTTTGTCGCTGTGTAACTAGTCTTCGGTCCAATGAGACGCCTTCGACAAAAGCGGTTACGTAAAAGCAAACCACAAAATAGAGAACGTCCAGTCTCTGGTACGTTTATTAGGTTTGCTTTTTTGAAAAAACAAAACAAAACAAAAAAAAAACCACCATGACAGTGTGTAGCTGCTGCTCCTGGGCCGGACCAAGAGTTCAGTGAATGACGTCAAATCAACATGGCTGCTCAAAGCAAGAAATGTAAACTCCTCACAGTGAGTTTGTACTTGCTATGTACTGTACATACATTCCTTGGCACCATTTTATATTTAGTACAAATTTTGTTATATATGTTGATCATGTCTGTATTATACAGTATCATACAATATATGTTGATCATGTCTGTATTCACTGTTTCTAAACATGACCGTAAACTTAATAATGAAATAAATAATATTATAGACGAATATTTGCATGCCTGTAAAGAAAGCAACATATAACAGGACAGACCAGTTTTCAGACAAACTACAAACTAAAAAAATTCTAGTGTAGGCTCCTGGGATTTATATGAAAATAGAACGGAGCGAGTGTGACAAAGTTACCAGACGAACTCTGGCATATTCTCCAGCATGTTCAGTAAAACCTAACAGCAGTTTTACAGTTTAACTTATAAAACCGAACAAATCTGTATCCAACACTACTGATTGTTTCCAAGAAAATAATTTTCACGCCAAATACTGATTGTTTTTATTTTATTACTCTTTATTGACTTTTTATAGAAGTTTCGTCTATGTAGAAATGTTTTCAAAGGCATCTTTGCTTATGGCGGTATCTTATTATTATTTTTTTTTTTTGGCATCCTCAGAAGACTTTTGTAAGTAAAATAGCTAGTAGGTTTTACTGAGCATGCTGGAAACTATGCCAGAGTTCTTCTGGTAACTTTGTTGCACTCGCTCCTTTCTATTTTCATGCAAAACCCAGACGCCTACATCAGGTTTTTTTTGGTTGCATTTGGAAACTGATCTGTCATGTACAGTCAGTAATATGCTGCTTTCTTTACATGCATGCAAATATTCTTCTGTAATGTTATTTATTTAATAATTTTGAAGTTATGTTTGAAATTCAGAAATTATTTTATTATCATAAAACATGATAAACATTTTTAACAAAATTTGTACTTAAAATAATATGCCCAAGAATTTTTCACAGTGATGTAGATGTTTAAAATCAAACATCTGTAATACTGAAAAATGGTAAATGCAGCAGTACTTTTTTACAGGATGTCAGTAAAGGAACTTTTTTGGACCAATGGACACCCCTGAGGTATACCCAAGTGTAGTAGAAGCTTCCTAATGCGAACAGATTTTTCCTACAGCTTTGTTATGATATTCCCGAGCATTGCAGCATGAGGGGAAAAAAATCTGGATACGGGAACGTTCAGGATGTCTCGTGCGAGTCATTTTGAAGCTAACTGCAGTGCCATGTTGCAGTTCATGGTGGCTAACAGGCTAAGCGCAGGCTGGGCACAGTGTGTGGCACTGTGCTGCTGTTGGTGCCCAGAGCTGGCCTCCTGCTGTGACCACATTTGATGCCTGACTGGCAGCGGGAACTGGCGCACGTCTCTTGTGTCTCATGGCAACAGAGCTGGAAACACGTCACTTGAGAGAAAAAAAAAAAAACAAACAAAAAAATAAAACTGTAATCTATGGCCACGAGAAACAGGAGCGTAGTCCATACAACTAAGGAAAACGAGTCCTAGTCATGTGAATATTAAAGCGTGGTTTGAGCTCGTCTGCGAATGTGATCTGCACATACAGTATCACGGTCCCGCAGTCGACGCGGCTTCTTCCGAAACAGAGTTTGTGCAGCAGGGTGAGGTGGGGTGGGGTGTAATGGGGGATGGGGCGTATGATGCACATATGGCTTTGCTGTTGATGTATTCCATCTTTGACCTAATTTAAATCCCTGCCAACCAGCTCATATACATCTCAGTTTTTTGTGCAAAATTAGAAAGGGTAAAACCTGGCATCTCTTCATGGAGACAGGTATAAACAGCGCTGTTGTCGTGACTCATCGGCAAACGGTAAATACAATAATCGGGGCATAAAAAAAAAAAAAATTGGCCATCATTTTGATGCCTGGGATGCCTCTGGGGAACGCCCCGCCGGAAGAGGATGCCCATTCGCATGCCGCACACGGAGAGATATAATTACGGCCGCCCGTCTTTGTTCCTGCCCGGCTTGCTCGAACCGCACTAGTAATTTGCTTGTAATACGGCGGTGTTTTGTAAAAGGGAGGGTGTGATATTTAGGTTGGAGTATTCTCAGTGGGACTGAGCGATACGATTGTAATGGACGCTTTTGTCCCAGAGCTGTGTGCTGTAACAAATATAGCAAGGCTTACTGTGACGCATGCAAATGCAACAGCGGCACTCGGGTTAATAAGGGCGTTATGGGAAGTAATAATAATCATCATCATCATAATAATGATAATAATAATAAACTTGCTTAACTAAATACAGCAGCAGCAACAGCAATAATAATAATAATAATAATAATAAGAGTATGTTTGTTATACTAATTGCTCTCCATGTGGCGCTTGCCATAAAAAGCTGACACAGAGCACAAGCACAGTGGTCGAGTGGATTAGGTTATAATCTTCCATGCACTGAAGTGCAGCTGTAGGTGTTGAGTAGGTAACTGTATAGCTCCTCGAGTGTGTGTATGTGCATGTGTGTGTGTGTGTGTGTGTGTGTGTGTGTGTGTGTGTGTGTGTGTGTGTGCTGTCAGGTTGAGGTAGAAGCAGGATTGTCATCTCTGGAGGACTCTTTTGACAGAGGCTCCTCTCCCGTACTCTCTGTCGAAAGGTCAGTGGTCCATTTCTGTCTCTCTTCCTGCTCGACACACATACACACCTAAAAACACACACACATACACACACACGCTTATGAAAAGAATGGTGGATTATTGCATTTCTCTTCAAATTCAAAGCCTTACAGTACCATAAATCACTGCACTGTTTAATCAGTGGTTTATTCTGAAGTGTAATAGAGTAACTCGAGTCCTGTTCATTTAGTACATTTTATTTAATCTTGCTCCATGTTTATTCTTGAAGTCTGTCCTGGCTTGTTCAGTTTGGACTAGAAGTTTTTAATTTTTTAATTTTTTAAAGTTCATATTGTATTCCGTTTATCCTATGTACGAGGTCATGGGGGACCTGCAGACTATTCCAGAGACTTTGGGCACATGGCGGGGTACACGGTCTAATCTGCATGTTTTTGGACTGTTGGAGGAAATTGGAGTACCAGGAGGAAACCCACCAAGCACGGGGAGAACATGCAAACTCCATGCACACAGACCCCGGGGTGGGACTAGAACCCTTGACCCTGGAGGTGTGAGGTGACAGTTCTAACCACTATGCCACCATGCTGCCATATACAGTAATATTTGCTTATTATATGCTGGAAATTTATTTAAGAAAAAAAAATAATACAAGAGATTTAAATTCCTTCTTTGTGGTTCTCTATTCCAGCTTGGAGATAGCTTTTAGTATTACTGTGTATAATATTTTATTAAAAATGAAAAAAATAACTTTTATTAATTATCATGAAATCCCCCAATCCGGTCTGTTCATAAAAAGAAAAAATTCAAAACGCAGATGAAATCATCATTAAGGTCATGTCTTTATTCCAGTCTATTAACAGGCAGTAATTTCTGAATTACACACTGTGCTGAGTTTAACAGTTATACCTGAACATATTAAAAGCTTTAAATATTCCATTAACAAACTTTTTTTGTGGATCATTTAACATCAATAATTATCAGCTACAGAATTATTAAAGCATAAGTAACTTTAATAACATCAATGTTGTTTGTATTCAATACATTTTTACATAATAAACGACATCCACTAACTAACTTTTATATCATCCATTAGTGAAAACAAGCACATTAACGAGGACATATTATGCGAAATAAATTTTTTAGTCTCTGTTACTGTATGAATATACAAACAAAAAATGTTCCCTCCTTTTTGTCTGGACGGGGTTTAGCCAAGTCACGTCGATTTTTTTTTTCTTCCCTCATTGTGACCTAATATAAGAAGATCCCTCCCCTGTCTTGCTGTTTTCTGTCTTGCTGTTCTCTGCAGTAGCTCATTTATATGGACACTGAGACAGCGTGTTTGGATGAGGAGTGAAACAGAGGGACAAGAAAAAAAAAATACATTATCTGAGGTGTATTAATGCTCGAACTGTAGCCCACACAGTTTAGGGGAACTCTGAGACCTTTGTTAAAGTAGACTACTAACAGGGTATTTACAGCTGTTATTTACAGGGTATAACAGGAACTAGCATGTTTAGTGGGTGTCTCACAACTGTGACATGTACTGTAGATATGCTATAAATGGATAAAAATAGCGTGTTGTTAAAATAGTAAAGAAATAATTGTAATAGTTGGCAAGTTGTGGCTGAAAATAATCAAAACACCACATTATTTTCCTACAACCGCATGTTTTGTACCTTACTTGTGTCAGTGTTGCTTAATGCAGATGTTCGGGTTAACAGACAGTCTTTTAACTAATGCTTCACTACTTTAAAAAAATTTTTTTTATCAATGTTGTTTAGTAATTTTAAGGTTTTTGGATTGCTCCTGGAAAATAACGTAATAAATAATGATCATTAAAGTAACACTAATATAAACCTTGCAAAATCCAGCATGATCGCATTCACCGGTTACGTTTTGTTATTTTTAATATTGTGTCAGCCGTTAAGTTAGTTCAAGAGTCTGGTTTCAGACTTCACAATCGTGTAATGATACGGCAAAACGATGCGAGTCAGAGCTCTGAAATCTCGCCCGGGAGTTCATCGAGGTCATATCAAGAAAGAATCAAGAACTAAAGTAATCCAGCGAGAGAGAGAGAGAGAGAGAGAGAGAGAGATGAGCCCCGGGGGGGGGGGGGGGG
>JAAGKR010001042.1:30944-74364 GCA_011419295.1 Clarias macrocephalus
ATCCAGCGAGAGAGAGAGAGAGAGAGAGCGAGAGAGATGAACCCCAAACCCCCCCCCCCCCCCCACACACACACACGCCCTTACCATCTCTGTTACACTTTGAAAGGACAGCACTTTGAATGTCATTCGACAATTTCCTTTTAATTAGAACCAATTTACAGAAAGATGCCCAGTAGCTAATCTTTACAGGATAATTAACTTCTATTTTCTTTACTTTTAATTAAAAACTGCGAAAGATTTCTCCGATCCATAAAGAATCGCGCTTTTGAAATGTTCATCAGACTTTAGCGCTTTCTCTTTGCCAGGGGTAATATTTAGATCTTATCCGTATCCTCTGTTCCCGCCAACTCACACGACTCCGCGCTTTCTTTTTTCTTTTTCTTTTTTGGGCAAAGTGGGGCGGGGGTATTAAGAAGCGGAACTATCAATAGTGGAAATAAGAAGCTGAGAAGTAAATTGGAACTGAATTAAAGAGGAATTTATCGTGAATAAAACTCGGGAGGAAAATTGCCGTGTCAGATAATTTGTTAATTGAGGAATAATATACTGTATACTAGGGATGGGAATCGAATCGCCCTGGGATACGATATGATCACAGTACCTACCGTTTGAATTTGTATTAAGATTCAAATGAGATTTTACTATTTTTTTTATTTTTGCTACAATTCTAAACAAACTTTAAACAAATAATTAGCATCTACTGTACAACGCATGATGCGAAGCTGTGAGAACGGTTTACAGAGCAACACCTATAGGATTATAGAGGAACTGCAGCATTTCATCACTTTGAATGCGAAAATATAAAAAAGAAAAAGTAATTTTAAAAAATCGATTTTGGAGTCAGTGTGGCGATACTAGAATCGCCGACAAAAGAATATAACGTAATGGATCATTTTTTTTCTTCTCATTTCGACGGTATGCTACAGTGATTATAAAGTATAAAAGTTTTAATCAGTAGTGGTTGATTCACTAATTATAATCTAAAACATGAGGATTAACGTGTGTCTAAGCAGGATTCGTTAATCTCACAATCGCGTCCTAATTCATGCAAATTTTTTGTGGTTCACGTCATGTAGAGTTCGCCAAGTGGGCGTGGGCGTTTTTTTTTTAAGTTACCTCAAATATCACACGTAAACAATAGCCAAAGTCATTGGAACCTTTAACAGACTGATTTTTTTTTTTCCTTATAGAAAAGATTCTAAGTATAGGCTGTGAACAGGAAAGCAATCGTAATCAGACTGATGGTCCAAATTGGCTCTGAAGCAAAAGCAGGAGCTAATAAGAGCTCGCACCTGAGCTTCGGAGAGCACGGACGCTGTTGAACATTTGGAGGACGACCCCGGGCCTTTAATAGACGCCTGCGACTGCCAGTTTGGGTGGCAGTGTTTGTGTGTGTGTGTGTGTGTGTGTGTGTGTGCGCACAGAAAGTAAAAGCAGTGCAGAACACAGAGAGCCTGGCATCTGCCGAGGCCCAAAGGCACGCTCAGAGGAGCCTCCAGATTTTTAATGACCTAGTGAAATGCCAGCCGCGCTTTCATGCCACTCCAATTTGGAGGCGCTGGACATGGAAAGCACACACATGCGTCCTTAATACACACATGGATGCCGGACAAATTGCGAGTTTGGAAACTCGGAGCACACCAGAGTTTTGTGTGCACGCATGCGTGCTTGTGTGTGTGTGTGTGTGTGTGTTTGTGTGTGTGTGTGTGTGTGCATGATTGGCTAGAGAAATTCTAATGATCTGTTGTTTGCGACGATGACCTGCATTAGCAGTTAAATCTTTTAATCAGGGATCTTTGCCTTTAATGGAGGCATCCAGCAAACATGACCTAATTAAGATTTAACTCCACATTTATGCCTTCATTAACCGTTAGTATAATGATAAAAACACACACACGCACGTGCACGCACAAACATCGAATTACACACAGTTTCGATTAACAGAGACATTTGCGGTAATGTTTCTGTCAAACCGAATGTCTCACGTAATTATTTCATCGAATGCGTGCAGAAATACACATGGTATATAAGATTATATAATAATTATCATACCTTTAATAATAATGCTAGAAATTAAAACAGTCGCTCGTTCAAATTATTCTATTTTAATTTCATCTATTTATGAGATTTCAGTCACTAATGCCGAGGCAGACTTTCTTGAATGTATCAATGTGCGCATGTTTGCGTGTGTGTGTGTGTGTGTGTGTGTGTGTGTGTGTGTGTGTATGTGTGTGAGATACTGTAGAGACACAGGTTTCTAAAACATTGTGCTGCTTGTATGAGGCCGAGCGCAGGATGGCAGCCATTTCTAATCACCAGAATTACATTGCTTAGCAACCAGAAGATCAAGTTAAACAATACGAGCGCTTATTCTCAGGCCTGGACTGCACACACACACACACACACACACACACACACACACACACACACACACACACACACACACACACACACACACACACTCAAACACGCACGGGCGAACCAGATTCAGCCTCATCAGCTGTCAGCTCCACAGATGGCCTTTTACTTTGGCCTGCTGTCGTAACATTAGCTTCACATTTCTTTAATCACTGCACACAAGAGCTGATGAACAGACAGCCAATAAACAGGCGAATGAAAAACAAACAAATCATTATGAAAGTTCAGAAAAGAAAAATAATAATCCGGACGATGCGCCGAGTTTAGGTTTGTATCCGAGCTCCTGCCGAGTGTGGATTTGTCACGGGCTCCCGGAGGCGGTCGAGCGCTGACTGAGAAGTGGTGAGACGAGGAAGAGACAGTCCTCTTTTCCTCCAGTCTTCCTTTCCTTCTAAATAGGACGGAGACCCGGAGGACAGAAACAACCGAAACAAAATCCTATCCTCTATTCCTGCTTTCCCCCAGTCCTCACATGCACCTTTCGTTTTTTTCCCCATCCTCCTTTTTTTTTCTCCAGTCTGCTTTTCTACTTTTCACTGAATATTCCACAAGCTCTTTTTCTCCAGTTCTACGTTCCTTAATCACTTCCGCTTTCTTCAGTCCTTCACTCTCTCAGTTCCATCCTTCTCGTCATTCCCTCGTCATTCCCATGACCTTGTCTTTGCCCTGTTCGTTCTTTCCTCTTCTTTTCCTTTTCCGCAATTCTTCTTTCCTGAGCTTTGCAGGAGAGGAGGAAATAAGAAGTGGAGGAACGTAATACTCGAGGGAAAAGGAATTGAGAAAAGCATGACGGGAAAAGAAAGAATGGAAACAGACACCTTGAACTTCTGACCTCCAAGAATCCAGTCTCATTTTCCCTTTTTCCTTTCCTCTGATGCTTCACAGACTGCAGCCCCTCTTTTCCTTCTTTTCTTTTTTTTACATTAAATTTTTTAAATTCTATTTAACTGCAATAATTTCATCTTCACTTTCTACACTACGACTTTCTCAAGCAGGAAATAGAGGAAGAAAGAAACGGGGAGTGTGAAGGAACACTTCAATAAAGGAGGACTGGAAAAAAAAGAGAATGGACAAAAGCAGAAATAGAGAAATTGATTTCATTTTGAACGTCTGAATCTTCCTTTACTTTATTCATTCTTTCCTCTAATAGTTAAACCCCCCTCCTTTTTGTGTTATTTCAGAAATTCTTTCTTTTTAATAGTCTTCCGTTTCCTAATTCCTCATTTCTTCTTGTCTTTCTCGTTTCCACTTTTTCTGTTCTGAGCACCGAAGGGAAAAAAGGAACAGAGGATTTTTATCTTGAACTTCCGGAGCTCCAAGAATCAAGATTTCAAATCCTATCCTTTATTCCTTCCTTTCTTTTGATCCTTTAAATCTCCCCAATTTCCCTATTTTCCTTAATTCCCTCTTTCTTATAGACTTAATTTCCTTCATTCCTCCTTCCCCTCTAGTGTCCATTTTTCCTGAGCACCGGAGCAAAGCAGGAATTGAGGAAAGAAGCAATGGAGGAACAAATGATTTGGGGGAGGACGGAGAAATTTTGGAGCTTCTAGAATCTTCCATTGTCAGATCCTTTGATTTAATTCTCCTTTTCTCTTCCCCTTATTTCTCATATTCCTTTTTTTCTGACATTCCTCAGCATGGCAGTGTTTTAAAACTAAAAGAAATCTTTTAGTGATTGGTGTGGGGTTGTATGGAGGACTCCAGTGCGTGCGCGTGTGTGTGTATGTGTGTATGACTATGCGCCAACCCGGACCTTCTAACACCATGCCAGTCTGAGCTTTGGCACAAAAGGATCCTGGAACGACTGCTGCCAGGTCGGACGTCCCTATAGGCATGCGAGGAGCATTTCACATTCATGTTGGGTCTCAGGTGCTGGGCACGCGTTTACTCCCCTCCGGCCAGCCTCGCTCCCGATTTCAATAGCATGAAGAGATGAAAAAGAAAAAATAATAATATAATGAAAAAGCAGCGTAGGTGGAAGTGAAAACCTTTTTTTTTTTTTTTCCCCGCTCGTAGAGATGCCTGCCTTTGTTCTGCCTGATTCAATTATTTCCGCCCTAATTAGGGGACGTCACAGAGTCCTGGTTTGAGACGGCGACACCACTGTGCCTCCTGCTGATAAAGTGCACTATCAGGATCAAACTCCAAACCGCATGCACACACCTTCCCCAAACCCGCATCATACATTCAGGTCTAGTTTTAATTTGAGATCGTTTGAGAAGATGTCATGCTGTCTGCATGAGGTGCTACGAGGGGTGTTCTAGTAAAACCGGGACTTTTGATTGTGCAGAACAAAGTTATGAGAGTAAAAACTGACTTTATTATTATTATTATTATTTCATTATTGTTTTTTTTTATATATACTGTATAATTCCCTGCTACAAGAATGCACTTATCCCAGTGTTTCACTATGACATAGAAAGATCTCACAGTACGCCATGATCAGACTGCAGCTTTACATCTGAAACACTGGCCTCCCAGGAACTCCTTTAATGGCTTGTTCACCAAAGGCATTCTGTTTTTGCAGATATTGTCCACAAACACCACTTTCACATTACAGGACCTCGGCTGGGAGGTATCGCCAAAATCCCCGTACAGTCATGACCTCACTCCAAGAGATTTCCACATACTTGGACGATTAAAGATGTTCCTGGGAGGCCATGATTTCAGACGTGAAGCAGGCAGTCCGATCATGAACTTTCTACCCTGATGGTATCCAAAAACTATTGAAACGCTATAAGTGCATAAGTGTAGCAGGGAATTATATAGAGAAATAAAGTGAGTCTTTACTCTCATAAATGTTCTGTTAGTCTGGACAATCACAAGTCCCGTTTTGACCTGAACACCATTGAACAGTGGATAACATCAGGAAAGTGGACTTTATGAACTAAAACACATTTCCTGTTAAACAAATGCACGCAACGCAATTGGTATCACCCAGATGAGATTGAGTTCCATTGTGAGTTTGGTTTCTTTCAAGGTTTCTTCCTCATGTTCGTCTCTGGCTTGCTCATTAAGGACAAACAATTTTAATTAAAATTTATATCCAGAACATTTTTCCTATTCCTATGAAGCTGCCTTATGACAATGTCCGTGCTGTACTAATACAACTGAAACGATGTCTGCTGTCTGTCAAAAGACAAGCGTTAACCATCATGAAGGTTTCTCACGTTTCTCGTTCTGAGCCATTTTTTTTTTCCAGCATGAAACTTTCAAATCAAAATTAATCAACTTAGCACCTTACCGGAAAAAAAGTCTGGGAAATGATATGACTTTTAAACAAGTGTGAGATTCTTTTACAGCGAAGTTCATGTTTCATACGTTACCCACAATCCCGCAGTGAAAGTTAAAACTTTGTATTGTCTCTTGCTGCATTTCCAGCAGCGTCATCTGCAGATGTAAAGCTCTCTAGATCGACTGTCATGATTTAATTAAGTTACAGTACAACCTTTTTTCTATACTTTATCTAATAATTTTTTTTTATTAATATAGATTCAAAGTGATTTAATTTAACATCAACCAACACTAGAAATGCTAAATATTTAATCGTGTCTCAGGATGGAGTTTTTGTTCAGCTGTGCTGAAGTTTCTAACACGTGTTTATAGCAGAGCAATATATATTTTTTCTTCATAGTAGTGGATGGTAGATCTTTTATGTCGTTATAAATGATAATATGGATTTAAGTGTAATAAGCATGCAGTACGTGTAGCATCTAAACCAACATCATTGCGCCAGAATGTTCGAAAAATGTGGTGTGCGATCTTCTCCGGTCTTTATTCCAACCCGAGTCAACCATGAGTCGCAGAAACTGACTGGTCGGAGGCCAACCTCGCCTGATCAAACAACTGATGTCCAGTCTTTTCTTTGAAGACAATCCGTAAAAAATTTGGGAATCTCTCCCGCCCTCTTTACCTTCGAGATGGAGAAGCCAGCGCCGGTTATTGTAGATAAACAGAAACACCCTCAGCCAGTCCTGAACCCAATAAAACCGTTACAATAATAAAGCCTCCATGAAGATCTCCCCCAAGTGAAGTCTGAACACACACGCACCTACTGTACACACCATGGCATCAGGACAGTCTGCAAAGAAATGACTTTCTGATTTTACCACGAGAAGCGCAAACTCGATTGAGATCTCAAGGAGATGCGAGGATCCCCAGTCCTCCCATCATGTGCTGCCTGACACCTAAAAAAAATTAATAAATAAACAGGTCTATCCCTGGCTTGTCACACTCAGCCAGGTTAGAAGGTGTGAAATTACCATAGGCGTGTCCATGCTGCGTAGGAAGGCGCTCAAATATGTACTTATGCACTTAACACCTAAAAAATAAAGTGTTAGTCGATGTGACATTTAATGTTCTGGGAAATCTGTTTCATATCTCAAAATTGATTATCAGCAGTCGCAGTATTGCCAAAGTGATTTCTACCAGGTTTGACATCTGCACCTCGCTCAGCTTCACAACCCAGTTCCCTTCCACAAGCTGGATGTGTGTGTGTGTGTGTGTGTGTGTGCGTATGTGTTTAAACACATTTTCCCTCCACCCTGACAACCAGGTCGAGCTTCAGTGATTCCCGCTCCGATACACTTCCTGATACTTATCAACAGCTTTAGCATATTGAGTCATACCGAGCCCTCTCTCTCTTCATCCTTACCTTCCCGCATTTCAGGAAAGGCCCGGGCCGCGATACGATCGCAGCCCTGCATCCTAATTTAAAGTGGCGCACTCCAGCGCTGCGCCGCATGTCTTCTGGAGATCGCCACGCTAATTCTTTTCATGTAAGCCCAGTTCGTGTGGACTACAAAGAAATCATTAATGAAAAAAGAACGGCAATTTTTTTTTCTTCCTTTTTTCCTCACAGTGCCTCTCGTTCAGGAAGAAAGTGCGTACTCTCTGAGGGGTTTGAACCGCAATAATTACTCGATTAAGTGGAGCATGCGGCAGTAGAACAAACAGAAGCGAACTCGGGGGATGTGTGTGTGTTGAGAGAGACTTTTGACCTCACTTTATTTGTGAGAGAAAATGTTCGGATGTAGCGAGGAGTGTTCATTGTAACGAGGAAGTGATGGGTCTCCTATTCTGAATTAAATGGGAGAGGGTGTGGCTTCTGTCCATTAATCAGAACGAAGGAGGTGAGGCCTCTGTGCTTTAGCAATGGGAAGGAGGCGTGGCCTATGTTTCAGTCTGAATAAAAGAGGTGTGGCCTTTGTGCTTTAGTAAGAGTGAAGGAGGCGTGGTCTCTGTGTTTGAGTAAGAGTTTAGAGGCGTGGTCATTGCATTTTAGCAAAGGAAAGGAGGCGTGGCCTGTGTTTTTCAGTCATAATTAAAGAAGTGTGGCCTGTGTGTTTTAGAAAATGTGACGGAGGTGTGGCCTTTGTGCTTGAAGGAGGCGTGGTCTCTGTGTTTGAGTAAGAGTTAAGGGGCGTGGCTGTTGCATTTTAGCAAAGGAAAGGAGGCATGGCCTGTGTGATTCAGTCATAATTAAAGAGGTGTGACCTGTGTGTTTTAGAAAACGTGAAGAAGGTGTAGCCTTTGTGTTTTAGTAAGAGTGAAAGAGGCGTGGCCTCTCTGTTTCAGTAAGAGTTAAGGGGCGTGGCTGTTTAATTTTAGCAAAGGAAAGCAGGCGTGGCCTGTGTGTTTCAGTCATAATCAAAGAGGCATGGACTGTGTGTTTTAGTAAAAGTAAAGGAGGTGTGGCCTCTGTGTTGTAGTAAGAGTTAAGGAGGCGTGGGCTTTGCGCTTTAGTAAGAGTGATGGAGGTGTGGCCTTTGTGCTTAATTAAAGGTGCGTTCAAATCGGTCTAAAGTTCCCTGTGAAGTATTCTACATAGGGCGCTCAGCCGTGTTATTCCAGACTGAAGGGAGCGAAAGGGAACCAAGGGAACTTCGATTGGTGTAGAGAACAAGTGAAAAGCGGGAAGTCACTACACTGGAAAAGGGAATGAAAATTTCTTATAAGACTGCATGTTGCTGGGTGGTGAAAAAGATGGACCTTGAAAAAGTATTTATCAATTTATTATCATTATTATCGTGGGCAACATCATGTTAATAGGACATAAAAATTTAAATGAATATTTAATCAATAAATCATTAATATTAGTATGGTATCATACCATTACCATTATGGTATCATAGTACGAAAAAAATTATCTGTACATCTTGTAAATTATTTAAATCCATTATTTTTACAAGTTATACACGTTTCAATAGTACATATTTCATAATGGTATCAGTTTTTGCTTCAATAAATATCCAATGGTCAGAGTGCTTACATTACCATAGCAACGAATGGAGGACGCGATGTCTGCGCTGGTGACGTTGCAGGGTGTTCCGAATGGTGGAATTTTGCTGAGGGAAGTTCCCTTCACCGACATCCCTTACAGGGATTAGGGAGCACCTGGTGAAGTACACTTCGGAATGGAACGCAAATTAAGAGTGAAGTAGGCGTGGCCTTTGAGCTTTAGTAAGAGTGAAGGAGGCGTGGCCTCTGTTTTAGCAAAATAAAGAAGGTGTGGCCTGTGTTTCAGTCAGAATACAAGAGTGAAGGAAGCGTGGCCTCTGTTTTAGTATAAATTTTTGTTAATGTACTTTGGGATAATCTCACTCACACACACACACACACACACAGACACACACACACACACACACACACACACACAGGCAATATAAGTGAGCTTGGCTGGAAATTTGTTACAAGAGTTATTTTTTTATTTTGATTATTTGTTTCAGGGCAGAAACATTACATATTCAAATGCACTATGATATTTTTTTCTTCCTGCTGCCTTAATGCGACTCAGGTAGCCGTAATTCCTTCAGAACAGAATTGCGGGCAAAACAGTAATATGCAAATACAAAAATGTACGGCTACAAGCAAAACTCTGAATCATTTAGATTTAGAGAAATACTATTGCACATAGGGGGAAAATTAATCACACAGAAAAGTGTCTCCTTTCAGATTGCAGCGCTGTATTACCCAAAGGCATGGTATGTAAATGGAAAAATCAACATTGTACCCTGTGATAAGGTGAACAAATTAATAAAAGTATTTTCTTCCCTGTTGCCGTGCTAATGTCGGTGTGAAAAGTCAGGAGGCTGTGAGCGAGCAACTTTTCCTCAGACACATTGTTCTGTGCTCCAGGTATTGACGCTAGGTTCAAAGCTGTTTTTTTATGCATAGTTAGGTGTGTGTGTTGCACTCATGCATACACATAGGAATTTGTAAGTGAATGTGTGTGTATGTGTATGCATCTTCATGTGATTGAATTGTGTTGAATAAATGATACAGTGTAAAATCAAATGTACACCGTCCTGCGTTATAATCCAAGTTTATTGAAGTGTTTTTGTTTTCTGGCAGCTCTGTCTTACCTGAATTTTCCATAAACAACAATAGTCCACCTCGTATTTTGCTCTTCACACACACAAACATGAAAGCAACGTTGCGGTTTCTTTGCGGTTTATTCAAAATTCTTTTATTTCAAGAAAGATTACCAGAGAGCACCTGATAATGGAAGGAAGATTTATATTTGTTAAAGCAAAACCAGTAATGGTTCACAACATTCAATGCAGCTACAATCAGTTAAAAATAAAAGCATATCATTAATTAACAAATTTAAATTGGTTGAAAAATTTGTGTAGTATGAGGAATTAAACATTTCAGTCTATGCTGTTATGGGAAAGTAATCAATTTCATAGTGGCAACAATAACTCTGCTTTATGACATCCTGGTTCTGGTTCATTTCCTAGAACAGCACTCCTCCCAAGTGTTTTATTTCTTATACAGGGTGTGTATTTCCTTATATGAAATTAGATTGCTTGCAAATTTTATACACAAGATGGTTTTAACACTAACAGAAAAAAAGATTGAACAGAATTGGATGTGCTGTAACACCTCTAAACATATTTCTTTTGGGTCATCTGTAAAAATGTGGCCGTTATGATTTTCATTTCGAATCTATTTAATTTTGAAGCTATCTTCTGCTCCACGCTCCAGGCCAGTAGGTGACACTATTGCACCAACCACCCATGAACTCCAGGGAAGAAAAAGCAGAGCTAATCTTCCAAAACGTCGAGGTTTATGGAAGATGGAAGCTGTTTGCATTTCCTGTAAAAACTGTTTTAAAAAACGATCAACAATCCAGTTAATATAATCAACCAACACAAGAACCATCGGAAACAAGTTCACACTTACGAGGTGCTAATAAAGAGAAAGTTAGGAGAATTTATTGTGCAAGGCACACAACAGTAGTGTTTGGGACTCAGGATGGTAAGAAATGTTCCGTTATATGTGGACATTATATATATATATATATTATCCATAACATCAACACCACTGCTAAGTGAACTGAACAATGATCAACTGTACATCAACTGGTGACAGGATCATGGGCACCCAAGGCTCACCCATGCCCATAGGGACCAAAGGCCAGCCGTTCCCACAGAAAAGCCAATGCTGGCCACTATAAAAAGACCTGAATAGAAAAGAAATAGACCAGAAGAGAAAGACCAGCATTGGCCAGAGCACCATAGGTGCACCACAACTCGCCACACAGGCCTCAACAGGCCAAGAGCCAAGGCAGCTGAATCGGCCTTCAAACTCTCCAGATCCCAATCTAATAAAACACTCATGAGATGCCGCTGGACAAACAAGTCTGATCCAGAGGGGCCCCACCCTGCAATCCACATCAAAGGATCCACCAAAGGATCCTCTGTCGACATCCTGGTGCTAGATACCACAGCACACCAATAGAAGCTCTGTAGATCCTTGCCCCAAAGGTCCAGAGCTGCCCAGGTGCCACAAGTGTAATCCAAAACCTAGGTGGTTAACAGCACCCTAACATATGCTGTGAGTAGCTTCAAAAAAACACAAGATGCGGCAATGTGGTCTGATGAGTCCAGATTTACCCTGTTCCAGTGATTGGCAAATCAGGGTCAGAAGAAAGGCAGGTGAAGCGATGCACCCCTCATGCCTAGTCCAGGCGTAATCCAGACCTTAACCACATTAAGAATCTTTGGGATGTGCTTTACGTACTGTAGCGTCCCACTCTTCCAACATCAAGACAAGATCCTGGAGAGAAAGTAATGTATGTATGGACGGAGATAAATGTTGTGACATTGCATAAGCTTATCGAAATACATATGCTATATATAATATGCTATTTTTTTAAAGAATGCCTTTGACAACCGCAAGCTTTTGAAGCTGTCACAAGGTTGCCATTTACTTTACAGGCACTCCAGCAAAAACTAATTAACAGATTGAAAAAGACTGGAGTTCTTACAAACTGACCGAGAAGTGAACATCCACTGACAAATTTCTCTCCTGAATAGAGACTTTTGGGACACCTTGTGCTGCAGTTCAGTTATTTTTGGAGCTCGGCTTCTTTTTATTTTGTATTCAGATTCCATTTATACGACCTACGTTTGCTATTTTACTGAATATTAACAAGACTTTGATATAAAATGTAGGCATGCTTTTGTGAAAAAGATTTTGGGTGATCTAGGTTTTCATTAATTATCTGTAAAAAAAGAAATAAAGGCATTATAGTACAGTAAACTGAACTAACTTGATGCTTTAACTTATCAGCTGAAATGGGGTCGAATCATATTCATATTGAGTCATATATTTTCAAATATCATTGAATGTGATTTTTGTTTTCTTTAATATGGATATTCAAAAATGTGTGCGCCTTTTCCGCTGTAGCAGATTTTGTACGTGTGTGCACATCAAGCTATTGTAGTATGTGTGTGTGTGTGTGTGTGTGTGTGTCTCATTCTCATGTGAGTCATCAGCTGCAGGCACAAGGAGATGAACCGTACATGATGTGACTCCGCTGCAGTTGCTACTCAACCACAATGCTGTTTTGCTAGATTTGGATAGTGAAAAAATATATATATTCTTCAAATTTTTTTTTTTTAATCACATTTGTGCTTTGAAAAAGATTCATGTAGCTTTGTCATTAGCATTTGTATTTGTTTACTTTATTATTTTTAATCTATTTAAAACTGATAACATTTAGGGTATAGCTGAATATAATAATAATAATAATAATAATAATAATAATAATAATAATAGCTGATGAAGTAGATTTGCTAACAATTCAGTTCAAATCGAACCTAGCTGGTGTAGCTTGATTAAAAAAATAATAATAATAATATTGACTACAGTAGTATCTCTACAGAGCATGTTTAAAGAGAGACTGTACTGCGTGTGTGTTTAGGTCCCCTCGACGATGGCCTGGAAGAGGAAGAGGAGGAATGTGTGTCTGAGGGAAACGAGCTCGCGGCGAAAGAGGAGTTCTCGGCTGAAGAGAACTTCACGACGGACTTCGAGACAGAGAACCTCGGCTGCGAGGACATGGAGTATTTCTGCGCTAAAGGTCAGAGAGTGAAAAAAAAAAAGTGCAGAGTCATTCTGGAAACAGTTAGCAGACCGCAAAAAAAAAAAAAAAAAGACATCTTGGCAAGTGAAAATATCTTGAATCTACCCCAATTCATCAGGGATAAGAATATTAATCCTATTTATAGACATATTTGCATTTTTTAAGCTTCACATTTTCATAGAATTGTAATTATGAAATGCAAATTTTAAGCATTCATTTCTACAAAAGAGGCTAAATTATCTGCCAAAAGAAAAAGAACGTTTAAAGCTTAAACATGGTACAATATGTCTAGAAATAGGCTGATAATCTGATGTTTGGTTTATTGTAATCTCATAATAAGAAATATTAGATACGTTTGACTAGAATCAAGCAATTATTATTTTTTTATTGTTATTTTTCTTGGGATTTTTCCTGATTTTCTCTCTAATTTAGTCGTAGCCACCCGTCATTAAGGCACTCCCCCAACAAGGCTACAACTACCAGTCAGGAAGGGCTGAAGAGTATTCCTGCACGTGGTTCCTCTGAGTCATGTGACACTAGCCAACCACTCGCGAGAGCTCACAGACACCCATGATTGGCTGTAGAGCCGCGATTTATGTGAGAGCGCAAGAGTGCCTCCCAGCCCTCCCCTCTGAGAGAGCTCAGCCAATCAGCTCTCTACAGGCTCCCAGCTGCGAGAGGCTGCACCATCACCCGGGATTCAAACTTGCGATCTCTGGATGATAAGAATCAAGATATTTTGACGTGCTATGATGTCTTTTGTTGTTGAGTGACTGATAAATGGAGAGAGTGAAAAGTGCTAAAGAGAATAAAACTTAAAGAGTATTATTGCAGAATGGTTATCATAAGCTTGAATGTTGTTCATTCATACAATTAGTATTTTGTGTAAATGAATAGCGACTTAAAGAATTGCTCTGAGATCAGTCCTGTACTGCCTTTCTTTAATATTTTATTTGAGGCTTTTTTTCCCTAATTATTTTGACTTTTCAGCTTCTACAACACTTATTCTATACATTTAGTACTTTTTTTTTTTTTCAAATAATAACCTAATTAATTTGTCGGTGCAAACTAAATACAATCATTATACTGTGATATAATTTCTTTCTTGAAATCAATATGATATTGTCTAATTCATAAATTATACCAGATTGTTTTTTTTTTTACTTTTATTTAAAAAAATTAAAGTACATAAATTTAATAAAAATATACTACAGGATCATGTTAGTTCTGTAGCATGACATACAGTACTTTCTCCAATCTATTAATCACAGTGACACTAGCCAATCATGGGCATCTTAATGCTGGTGTTATGTGGAAGAGGGCGAATAGCACTTTCCTTCGAGTGTGTTACGGCACCATGAGAATCGATTTGATAAATGCAGTCAGCTGTCTTCATGCGTCTCAGAGGATGCACATGATGTGCTTTACCCTCCCAGACTGGTAGCTGTTGTATGACAGAGCTAACTGGTGAGTGTGAATTCTCGCACTTTCCCAAAGGAGGAAAAAACAAACCTGTATATACAGTAGATGTTTTTCATATGGTAATATGATTATCATATGATATTTTATCATATCACCTACCTCTAGTGAAGAGGATACTGTTACACCATTACTTCTTACACTGTATGTAAGTAAAGGACAAGAGTCAAGGCTTCTTCTCTCCAGGGTTGGAATCATTCCTTTTCTGGCTAGTTAAGAAGGCCTTTTGGACCAAAGTCTGGGCATACACACTTCTAACAGGACCTCTGTGTCCAAGTGTGTAGCCACAGGGTTTGGTATTTGATCCGTGTATTTGAGGACAGTCAGAGAGTTGGCTAACCCTCACATCTTACCGTAGCCAGCTTCCGCCATGAGGCTGTGTGTTTTTGGGCAATGTTGCTAAACTTTCAGCAAATGCACCAAGGCTATGCACACACATGAAAACAAAGCCAGGCAACCAGTTCACTTGTTCTTTGAACTCTGTTTCAATTAGGCCTCTATTCTTTTCTTTCTATTTATTTCATTCTTTTGGTCACATCACTCCACCGTAGGAACTTGCTTGAAGTTACAGAGCTGTCAACCAGACAACCCCCCCTCCACACACACACACACACACACACACACACACACACACACACACACACACACACACACACACACACACACCTTTTCTCCACCCCAGGTGTACCCGACTTCACTCGCCACCCATCACCAGGAATTTGACTTTTTAATCAGCAGCTTGTGCTTTGAATCGGCCCTGGCCTTCAAAAGACGGGTGTTTTTTGAATTACGCTTCTGTCACGCTGTTTTAAAAAACCCATTGTGCCTAGTGGGATTTTTTTTTTTCGCAGGGCATTTCTTTGAAAAACATCATCCTTTTATGTTTTTACGTTAGCTATGCACACTAATAATTATTTCCTTTTGTTGTTAAAGAAAAAGAAAACAAAGCAGGTAAGTGGGGGAATGTTAATAGCGATGACATTGGCATTGTTTAATTTCAAGGTTAAATAAGGTTTATGTGGGGTTTTTTTTTAGGGTAGAGAGAGTTTAGAAATTTGGTAGGAATATTAAATACAAAAACAGTCATTTGTGCTAGGCATAAAATAAGTCTAATTAACAAATAATTAGCAAAGAAATACACTTGTGCTTTAGAGTAGGTGTTTTTTTGGATTTATTTTAGTGCATATTGTTCAGTAAACATAGTGAACGTACTGTATGCAGTTCAGGAGGAAACAAATAATACTTTGCACAGGCTAGTGGTTTGATTGCCCAGAAATTAATATTATTATTATTTTTTTATACATTAACAAAATAAAAAAGGACTTCTTCTATTGGCAAACTGAAATTGTCACACAGTGTAAACCTTAATGCTCAAAATAATTAAAAAATATTGACTACTGTTAACTTAAATTATTACAGTTAGTTCAAACTAATAGACCTTAATGAGTATTTAGAACTTACACTTAGAAATGACACATTTCAAGTTAGCTGAACAAATTTGATATTTTAAATAATTTTAAATACTTGAGTAACAGTAACATTCACCTTAAAGTTCCACCAACTTAAAATCTTTCAGCTTAGTGATTTTGTGTCTGATGTCGTCAAGGCAATAGCGCACTACCATGCACTACCATGCAAAAGGCCCGGGTTCGATTCCCAACAACTGGATGAAGTGCCTGTCCCCAAGCCCAGATAAAATGGGGGGGTTGTGTCAGGAAGGGCATCTGTTGTAAAACCTGTGCCAAGCTTGTGTGCGGACTGGGTTGTCTGCTGTGGCGACAGCAACAACAATTTATTTGATTTGCAACGAATTCAACAAACTCAAAAATTTATAGTTTTGTTTACTTAAAATTGGAAACATCATTACTTAAAAAAATGTATTTAACTAATTACCTCAAATTGTTTGAGTTTAGCCAACTTATTTGGGTTTACAGTGAAAAAAAGGCATGGGCAAGTCATTGGCCAGAAGCAAAACTGATGATTCTCTCAGTGTGGGAGGGGGGGACATACGCTCTCCCTCCTGTCAATTACTGTGACACTGTGAAAAACCTTCCAAACAAAGAAACTATAAAATGGCCAGGCAACTTTGAATAACAAAACTGGACTTGAGGTCTAAATGGTTGCAGTGGACATGATTTGATTTTAACATGGCAAAAGGCCAGGCTTCATTACACAAGAAATCTAGGGTAATAAAGTCTATTATTTTTGCATGTGCTATTAGTAGCAAAGACCCACATCATCATGTTTTGTGTAAAACTGACTTCAGAGCGAGACACATTAGCTTTTGATAGTTCCTTTCCTTTGCAAGAGGAGGTTTAGCAAAAATCTTAAATTTTTAAACCAACACTGGCCTTAAGTTCTGACTATCCCATTTCGGAGATGCTTAAGTAATCTTGGTCTTGTCATAGTCGGACCACGTTCAGTACGCCAGATTTCCCCGTTCTTCTCCTTTCTTCCCTAATTCTATAAGTCCCCAATTTCCTATCGCAGCTCTGTAATTCTCCAAATGTCCCCTCCTTATTTAGCAAGAAGTGCACGCTCATCAGGTGTAGCCATTTTTTCCCTCTTGATCCTCTTCTCTATTAGATCTCTTTTAAAAGTCATTTAGCCCTGAGTCGAAATGGCTTAAATATACCCCACTTATGCCAGAGCGGCGAGAATTAAAAGCGAACGCAATCCCAGCGTTAAACGGTTTACGCGTGTTATTCCACCCTTATATGAAGACAGAGAAGAAGGGCCCTCTTGATTAAGTGAGCCCTCTCCAAAGTGACGGCGTGCTGTAATTAGTGCTGAATTGAACGTCTCCTTTCAATAGGAGCCACTCTTCCCTGGGCCTTTATCAGTCCCAATGACTGTAGAGGAGAATAAGGTCTCCAGTGAGCAAGCTTCCATCGAGCTCCTAACAGAGTAACTGAGAATCTGCGTAGCCCTAAAATGGGCCTGTCATGGGGAAAACCTAAACCCTCCATCAAAAGTTTCAGTCCATAATAGGTATTAAAAGCTCGAAGCGCAACGAACGAAGCTGTCATGTTCATTAACATAGCCACACTCTTATTAGTGGTGCAAAATCGCAAAGCCTCTTATAGTTATGGAAGGTCAAGTAACTGAGTCCCTTTAGAGGTTTCTTAATGTATAAGGTGAAAAGAGGTGGAGTTAAGGAAAACTGTTGCATCTTGAATCACATCTAAATAAATAATAATAATCTTTGGCATTCCTTTTGATCAATGACGCCTTGCAATACAAGCAAATATTTAGATAAAATTATTCTTAGTAGGTATAAGCTAGTATCATATGGTCTAGTCTACTTGTTGTAAAACATTTTTCAAATAAGAAGTTTATAACATGACCAGGGTAAGTGAAATTCTCTCAAAAGCTCTGAAAGTGCTTATGGACCAAATTCTGTCGTTAGAAAAAAAGCTAATTCAAAATCGAACAGGGAAAAAGAGGAAGTAGGCATTCGAGAAAGGAAACGTCTGCAGCAGTCGATATGGAACTGAAGATCTAAAACAGCAGTGGTGAATCAGCGCGCAGACATCTAAGATATAATGTAGGGTCAGCTGTCAGGGCGCTGTTTGTATCATAAAAGGCAGAGTTATCCAGAATTCCCCTCAGAGCTCTAATAAAGACTGTTTCCTAGTTTGACTGCCTTTTAAGGCAAACCATTACAGGTGAATATGGTATACTTACTGTTTTACATTTATGTATTTCTAACAACAACAACAACAACAAAAGTCTTTGTTGTTTTAATCATAAAAATTCCATATAAATACATAGTAGATGTATGCATGTTTTTTGTTTTTTTTTCGGTATAAAATCTAACCAGAATTACCATTTTGGGAAATTCCTCTGTAATATTGTCTTACTAAGGAATACGATCATACAGGTAAACCTTGTAACAAAGCAGGTTATCTAGATACACAGATTTTTACACATCTGATTTTTTTACACATATAGATTTATATGATTTATAGATTTTTAAAAGAAAGTGACATGAATATCATTGTTACTTATATATTTACACTACCAGTCAAATTTATAGCTGACCTTCATGTCTTAAAATGACAACCGACTGTTGGTGTTGTTGTTGTTGTTACTACAGTGAATAAAAATGAAAAACATTGAATTAGAAGGTAAATTCAAACTTTTGACTGGTACTGTACATGTATCAGAAAACAAAATTTGTTGGGTTTGTACACCGATCAGCCATGCCACATGACATTTACTCATTAACATTAATTAGCATTTGTATACCAGTAACCTGGCGACAGAGTCATGGGCACCCAAGGTTCATTTATACCTGTGGGAACCAAAGACCAACCTGAAAGGCCAATGCAGCACAAATTGCTGCACATAGGGTTCAGTTAAAAAAAAAAAATTCCAAGGTCACTGACCAGATCTGCAAACTCCCCAGATCCCAGTTTGAACAAGCAATGGGTTGCACTGGACAAACAAATCCAATCCACAGAGGCCCCACCCTGCAACCTACAACACTAAAAGGATCTGCTGCTACAGTAACATCCTGGTGTCAGACACCACAGCACAACACAGTGGAGTCATGGCCAGGGGCCAAAGCTCCAACCCCTGTGGTGCCATGGGAACCTACACCTACAGAAGAGATCTTTAGGTAAAATCTAAGATAAAACAATATATACAAAAGGAATCAGTCTATCTGTTTCTACCTGTGGTGTCTTGGCATAGCTTGCACTGCCCCAAAATGTTCCGGTAATGTGTGTAAATGCATATTGTCGTACTAAAATCTTAAAATTAGGCATCACCATTTCGGATCATACAAAGAGAAAGACTGTGGAGAGCCCATTTCCGAGTGGCCACTTTAAACTATCTGGAGGGTGTTTCAGCTCCAGTGGAGCCACCGCGTAGTCATGTACCATGAAATGGTCGAGGGGCTCCAGTCAATGGCTCCACAAGTAATGGTATTGAAACAGCATAGTTTGGTGTGAAATGAAGTCTCTGCCACTGAATAGATCGAGCTGAGCACAGGGATGTGAATAAACATGAGATGGAGAGCAGGGACCTATCGAGACAGATATACACAGACACCAGAAATAGAGCGAAAATGGAAAAAAGGGACCCCAATACTCCATAGACATGACCTTGCCTTTTCTTTGATGATTAACGAAGCGCTCTTCAAACAAGGGTCTGCCTGGGCATGGTCGATTCCATGTTTATGGACGGCAAAAGGTGCAAGAAGGCACCAAGTTGCACATTGAAATTTACACTCCCTTGTCACGTCCACGTCTATAATTTTGAGGCAGTGTTTTATTTCCTGGATGTCATCTTTTTTATAGTAACTGTGAAATTTCACCTTCCTTCTACAGATGAGTGGAAGACCACAAACGTCAGACAGATTTCTTATCTGCCCAGAGTTTCACAGAGTATAGTTGGCTTTAAAGGAATGGCACACCACATATGATTGCTTCTTGACCCAAAACTCTGTGGCTAGAAATATGTTAATGTGAAGGTCAAGCCTGTTAACAAGCTTTGTAGTCAAGAAGACTTGGCTGCTTGAGTTAATTTACAGTAGGTAGAAGATCATAGTCATCCAATATGCAAAGAACAAAGAAGGGGTCACTCCAGAGCTTATGCCAAACACTGGTCCCAAGGTTCTCAAAGTGGACTCCCAGAACCCTCATGGTTCTCTGAAATATATCCAGAGGGTGGTGGAAATCACAATCCACTGTTAGTAGTGTGGGGAGTGTGTAGCCATTCCATAATTGCTCATCAGTCATTGCTCTATAGACAATCACGGGCGCCTGTGAGCTTGTGCTAACGGAAGGGGTGGATAGCGCTGTCGTCTGAGCGCTGAGGCGTCCCTGATTGAGTGGTACCCTCGATGTGGAAGACCCAGATGTGATACAACTAAATTGGGGGAAAAATCCCAAATGTAAAAATCACAGTGAACTTCAGTTTATTTACAAATATTGAGAAAGTTTACATGACACAGCTGTCAAAGCAAAAGAACATTGTTATTGTAGGCCAACTAGTATCCACACACAAGATTTTCCTTTCTTGGTGGTTTCCTTCTATCAATTTTCCTAAAACCAAAGTATATTGAAATTCTGGAGCTGTCCAGGAAAATTGTCTAACAGTTCACTGTGAGATGCATTGGCTGCCATTAAATGTGTGATGTGACTTTTTTTTTATAATAAATTGCTTGAACACATAATCGACGAGCAATCACCATCATCATCATCATCATCATCATCATCATCATCATCCTCAGTTAATAATATTACTGTAGTTATTAGCTAATCTGACTGGCCACTTGACATGAATTTGTTTCATTATGAAAACCTCTAGGACAAGGAATGTTCCTGGAGACAAAAATGCTGGTAAATACAGTATTATTGTACATGTTCAAATCTAGAGCCTAATATTTGAATAGTTGTGTTATGTTAAAAATCAGTGTGCACGTTTAGGGATTTATTTTATTTATTTATTTTTATGTTAAAGTGGTCCCTGAATTCCAACACAAAGCTGCAAAAAAACACAAAGCTGCAAAGAAACACTTACTTGTAAACTATATGAACTGATATTAAGCTTTAGACAAACGGGGGAAAGTTCCAGCATGGTACAAAAGGAGTGTATAGCACCATGACTTTAGACTGATTTTTTTTTTATGTAATTCTATCAAACACGAGCGGTTGGACGTGTTTCAATTTCATACAAAAATAAGTTTAAAGAAAAGGTATGCCCTTTGGTATAACTGTACCCCTACTCCGAGCCTTTTGATACTACCGGAGACAAAATTTGTATGTATAAGTATCTATAAGGTCTGCCAAATGCCTAAATGTAAAATGTAAATGATACTACCAGAGCCAAAACTTTTTGTCAGTTTTCCATTTTGCCAGAATTTGTCCAACCATTGCTTTTTTTGCTAAGAAGGAAAGAAGAACTGAAATAATTCCCTCCTTGTTTCTGCTACTTCTGCGCTAATTAAGATCATGCCTCCCAGACAGTATCCCTTCAGCGCCTTTCTTCCAACGGCAGACGTTAAGAAAAACAGACAAGAATGTAGATTTGTGTGAAATTCCGTCTGCCAAGCCATCACGTGAAGCTGGAGAAGGAAATGAATTATTAATGTTATTTAAGTATGCCAGTCTAAATGAGACAGATCTCCCCACTCCCAGACTGCATCTAAAGCGAAGAGATCGAGCAGGCCGAAGCTCAGAGCCCAACAGGACTGGCAGAGTCTGTAATGACGGTGAATTTATAGCTCTCGAAGGAGACAGAAGCAAGATCTTTCACTAATCACTTCTCTCCACCAGCGTGCTTTGTGAGATTTTGCAGGGTTTTAGTGCCTCACTTGCTTTTTTTTCTTTTTTCTTTTTTATCCGTTGATGGCATTTGAAATTTGTTTGGGATGAGTTCAGCAAAAGATTTGTGTACCATGAGACATCAGTGAAAGGAAATGTGAAATGTGAGTTGAAGGACACGCTGGCTTGATTTGACGTCCAGGATTGTGAAGATTTGTTGTTTTATTTCATGGTCAGTATTGTTGCAATAGAAAAACAGGATGGTATTGATACATCTGATAATTGAAACTGTCAATATTCAATCGCGATCCTCCACTTCCTTCATTCTTTGTAAAAGGAAGCTCTCTTCCCTCAACATCTGTCTGTCTCAGTTTGTTCGGGATTAGGAGGCTCAGATCTCCTTAAAATCTGCGGATTGACATTTTCAAGGGCTGCTCCGGTGGAGGCAGTGCTGAGAGGCACGTGGGAAGTGAGGGGGGGTGGGGGGGGAGCCAATATGACTTTGTTTCTACCTTGCTGGAGGAGGCGTTTGTGTAAATCGCCTGTAAGCTTATTGACCTGTGTAACATTATGCTGGGGAGAATGTCCGATTCGCATGGACAAGCACACACAATCATGACATTCTCGGTCTTCTATTGTTTGGCCTCCTTTAATCATACATTCCTACTGTAGGCAAACAGCACTCATCTTTTTTTTTTTTTTTTTTTTTTTTTGCAAATGGACTTCTAGCTGAAATTAGGACTTCTATCTGTATAAAGCATCAAACAGTACCACTTCTCCTCTAAGCTCTTTGTGCTATTACAAGAATTATGAAGTTGACTTAATGCCATCAATTCTGATTATTCTTCTTAGCATTCTGTGTTTAGCAGGCTATTATACTGTATTAGTACATCTGGAACGTAGTCTCATGCCAAGTCCTCCTATATTCTAGGAAACCCTCATCAAGCCTGGCGACATTGTTCTCTCAGAGGTTGCCGTTCGGCGATTGTGTTTAAAATGCATTGCAAACAGCACGAGATAGAAGCCAGAAAATCCTTAATCACTGCTTAATTAAGGAATCATCTTGTAGCTTCATTTCCTGAGCGGTAATTAAACAGTCGCAATACGTTTCGTTACAGGGCTTACATGTTCGCCCCAGATCAAGGTAGTGCTTTTAATGTTATCTCCCTGGCTTTCTCTGTCTCTCGCTTGCTCTCTTTCTCTCTCTCTCTCTCTCTCTCTTTTTCTCCCCCTCTTCCCTCTCACTACTTAGTAGAGGAACTGTTGATACTTGCCTTTGTTATCCTCATCATTATACATGAGGAGTATGTAAAGGAGGGACTCTGGGCCTGACAGTACAAATAGTTACAGAGAGTAATAGGGAAGGAATGAAGAAAAAAAAAAAAAAGAAAAGAATGAAGTTATGACCTGAGTAGGAGCTTGCATAAGAGAAATCCAGGTCACGCTGACCTCATGTTCAGTAACTAGGACATCTCTGCACACTTCTCGTGCCTGGCAGTCCAGAGCCAGCCAGAAAGACGCGATCCTTTTTGGCCGCGTTTACCCGCCGCCTTTGAAGTGAGCCGAGGCTTAACTGGCTTACGGCCAGCATGGCGAGGGACTTTCGATCTGTACATTAACCCGTCCGAACGGGCTCATATTTTAACGCCGAGCACCACCGGGGCCGTTCCAGAGCGTTAGAAAGGTCACTTCCACATCCTGTGCCATTCCGTGCTCCACAGCGAGAGACAGGAAACGTGTCAGGGTAGCGTGAAAGAGATCTTCATTACGAAACAGCGCTGTTAAAGGAGACGAGCAGGGTTTCTTATCAGCAGTGACAGTCGATCTGGTTTCCTTCTGCTGTAAATCTTATCAGTTGTTGTTATACAGAAAATCTCGGCTGGAGACGCGTCCGCTTCCACTGGAGGTTTTTGTCCGTGGATGATCACATAATCATGCAGTTTACAGTATATGTAAAGATAGAAAAACAGCAAAGTCACAAGGAGATGAACTGCAAATTAAATCAATGAAGTATGTTTTAAAAATCAGGAGGGTTTTGTCTGGAGGTAACCAAATAGTAATGCATCGAATCAAAAAAGATTTATCGACTTCGCCGTCTTTTATTTTTAGTGATTGTTCATTTTATTAGAATGCCTCCTTTCTAAGCAAATGTTGTTGTCTGAACATTCCCTTGTAAGTAATATTGGTGGCAGAGTTTCTCAATGAAATCTACGTCATGAGCCAAGCATGTTTTTGCCCCACGGTCAAAAAATTACGTCATTTGAAGCTCTGACTACGCATTATACGAGGCAAGTCGAATGCAGCAACAGATTCAAAGAAGCCCTTTACATGCTTGGTGACTTAATGTAGTCATTCATAACTCTCTTTTTTTTGTTAATTTATATATTTTTGTGATTAATATAAAAATGATTCCTAGTTCTAAAAGAACTTGAGCCAGGCACGAAAACGAACCCCAAATTTGTTTAGCATGTTTAGTAAAAGGTCTGACAGACCAAACATGACAATGAATAACTGTAACTTCTTGGATTCTTGTATATCTGATTGCTTCTCCTTTTATGGGATTTCATCTGTAGCTTTTCCGAACACTTGTAAACAACATAAGACTAAGTACCGGAAAGCTTCCCCCTAATCAGTGGCCTAAGGTTGACTGATGTAGAGTCATTTTAAAGATATGAAGGATGATGCTAGAAGTCGATGTGCCCCCACTTAGAACGGGACCGTAGCCAGAACAGGCATGTGGGGGAGGTTCTGCTTTCAGCTACAGCATATGGCTGGAGAGATACAGAGAGAGAAAAAATAAAAAGAAATCAGCTATATATCTCATCTTTACTTATCACTGCTTTTTTGCTTTTCTGGAAGAGAGACTTGCTAAGGAGGAAAATTGCTCAGTCTATTTTTGTCCTGTTTTGTTATGCTGTATGTCACAGTAGCTATAAACAGCAATGACACTGGAGACTCCTTCCATGAAATAAACCAGTCAATAAACAAGTCTTTATGGAAAACAAGTCAGTATATGAACAAATGTATGTTTCAAGAAGGATATGCAGTATTTAATACATTTATTATTAGGATTACATAATGCCTATGAATGAGCTGTTTCTAGATGATGAAATGATAACTTGTTCGAATGAGCACGGTAATAACAATAAACCTAAATCTGTGATTTAAATACAGATACAGTTGCCGTATTATATTATAATTTCTTTCATATTTAACACTTAGGAGAAACCAATATATATTCATGAAGAAAAGAAACGTTGCACTTCAATATATTTATTTATTTATTAATTTTATTTTTTTTGAAGCACTGTTATGAAAGCGAAATTCAATTAATAATTTTGTTTGCCTTTTTACATTAAGAACACAGTTAAGTATAATTTACCGTTGTGCTCACTGGAGCTCTACTTTATCGCTGATAACCTTCAGTAATATACGTCTTTTTGTACAGCACTGTGCACATGCAGGAATTTCCATGTGTTTATGTCCAGTTGATATGTCCTGGTATCAAAAGTAAGGAAAGTCTATCCTGTGTAACTTGGGGCACAAAGAGTGGTACACCCTGGATGGCGTGCCAACTGTTGCAGCATACAGAAGCACACACACAAGAACATGCAAACTTCACAAAGGAAAACTTTCTGATTGAGCTTTTTGTCCTCACACTTTCATACCCCGTTTAGAGAAACAGACAGAGAGAGAGAGAGAGAGAGAGAGAGAGAGAGAGAGAGCCAACGGAAATCTTTAACTTGGTGCATCTAACGCCGCCAGATGGTTCAGAGTTTCCATATATACCATCTCCAGGCTGTGGACGAGATTTCAAAGAACCGGTTCCATTGCTGGTCGCAGTTGGAGTAGAAGGCCAAGAGTGACACCTAGAAGAAAAGACAGACTCAGAATTTGATGGCATCATTTGAGAGCTTTGCCAAAAAACCCCGTCGCATTAACAGAAACTCTGTATGGATGTTGAAAACGTTGGTCAACTTTACGCTGTCGAATTCAGAATTTCCATGATCTCTGGAGCTAAACATTTTGAATTTATGGTACTGTTGGACATTTTTTTGTGTAAAATTTAACGGAAATTAATTATTTAATTCATTTTGCTACTTTTGCTAATAATGTATAACATACTAACTGAATAAGATTAATGTGGTATTGATCTTTTTACCTCCATAATCCGTTGCAAACTTGCTGTATTTGATGCTTAACAATTAATCTAAGAAGCATTCTCTAGCTCGGCAACAGGCTACACACAGATCAAACGGTAATAAACAGTCAGCTTTTTCTCCCCACACCTCCCGTATCCTCCTTTACCAGTGGGGTTTCCTATCTCCTGCTTTCTCCTGGGAGCGCCATTCGGTCAAACAGCCTCTAAACGTATTCACTAGAGTCACTGGAGATGTCCAAACCTCTCCTTTGAGAACAATAGACTATTTTAAAATAGAAGACACATCAACGTGGGTCCCTCAGATATTTTTGGAATGCCTCAGTCTGCAATGACAGAATCAGCTGAATATATTATTTACTGTTTATTGTTTACATATTATGAACGTGTTGGTCATGCATTCTTTTCTTCTTGTATTTTAATTGTAATTAATCACTGAGGCTTTTTTTTAGTACTTTCCATACTGTTGCGGAACATCTGGGAAACACTTACAGCAGCTATAAACATCCCCTCATTGTGTCTTTAACAGCTCCTTTTTCGCCCTTTGTAGAAGTGATGTCACGCTCTGCATGTTACAAAGAAAGCAGAATGCACAAAGGCGTCTGTCCTGTCACAGCCCATGGTGGAAAACATACTGACTACTATGAAGCACCGACACTGCACTTCCTTCTATAAATATAAAATAACACCTACTTACAGAATACATCACCGTGCCAGTGATTCTATGTATATTATATTTAAGCGATATCACACGAGAGGGAGCACTGTACTGCTGGATATAGCGTGGTTGTGATGCTGTCGTAGGCAAGAGGGCACGGCCTGAGTGCCGAAGGCATCACAGCTGTGCTATATCCAGCAATACCGCACGACCTCGATTTATTATCAACAGATTATGATTGGTTTGTTTATGTAACACGTTATTTTGCTCCGCCAACACACATCCTTCTGCGATTGGCGAAACTAACTGGCGACCGAAAGTTAGCATTATGATTCGATTGTTTTTTAAACTATGGAGGTGGTGGACAGTCCTGTAAATCTCGTAAATTGCTCATCATATTTTCACTTATTCCACTTTAGAATATCAGCTGGGGTTCCGCAGTTCAATCTCAAATAATGCTAAATGTTAAAAGCTAGTGCACTATGCAGGGTATACAGTACACTCCCTTATTCCACACATCATGTAGTGCTTTTCGTCAGGGGTTTTCAGAGCAATTTGAAATTCAGCCTTATATTTAGATCTTGTTAGCTTCGTAGCCATAAATAATGGAACACTGATCAGTCAGAAGCAATTCGGAAAAACGTAGAAGCAGTCATTAAGTAGACAAGGTGTTGATTATACTGTACGTTGGATTACATAACAGTATCCGATGTGCTTTCCTGCTGAAAGTGCTTCTGTTGAAGCGATACATGTACTGTAGTTAAACGCCCAGTGGTGTTCCCACACATATATATATATATATATATATATATCGGATAACTCAGTCGAAACAACTATTATTGTATAATGAATAAGAACACGTTCTTTATTATTAGAGTAACAAAATGCATTTATTATTATAGAAACTATAATATGTTAAAATGAGAGCATTGATGTAGAACTGTGATGTTAATTGTCGTCAGGGCTAATGTTATAGAAATCTGATTTGAGATCAGATTTGAATATTAAATATTATACATATAGATATGCATATTTAGATTTGGTTTAAAAATTTTTTTTTTACGTAATTACTTCATTATTAGTAGGTAGATTTGTAGTGTCTTGTTTAGTTTTTTTTCTCAACATCAAATGCAAATCTTTTTAAAGATTTGCATTTACAGAACTAATTAGATAACGTATTATACATGTATTTGCAATAACTATATTGACCACTATTGTGTAGGCCGACCTTGTGCTGCCAGAACTGCTCCGCCCTGCCGAGGCGTGTACTCCACAAGACCTCTGAAGGCGTGCTGCAGTATCACATTTGCTACAACAGATTCTTTAAATCCTAAGTTGTGAGGTGTCGCTATTGTGAATCTGACTTCTTTGTCCAGCACAAGTCACAGATGTTTTATTGGATCGGATTGTGATCTGGGAATTTCTGTGCCAAGTTACCATCTAGAACACTTGGTCATGTTCCTCAAACTGTTCCTGTGTGGCAGGGAGCATTGTCCTGCTGACAGAGGGTTACAGTCCTTCACTTCACTTGTTAGTGGTTTTATGTTATGGCTGATTTTTGTAAAGTTTAACCTGAGATTTAAAAAGTCTAACCATATATTTAAAAAGTATATATATATATATATATATATATATATATATATATTTTTTTTTTTTTTTTTGTGGTTGTACTATAGAATGACATTTTTTGAACTGTTCTCACCGCTTGCTCTGCAAAAAATATATTTTGTCATCATTTGTGTCGTTAGCATTTCTAACGCGTCAGGTTAAAATCATGGATTTGAGTTATTTAAGGAACGCACATTATTTCTTATTAAAGCTTCAGAATTGTTTTAATATCTATATTATATGGAAGTGCATGTAACAGACTGTCTCTTTTCCTATTCTAGGGGAAGAGACTAGCAACAGAGAGATAGGAGACACAGACATGGAGGGACAGAACGACAAGACCAGACCTCCCCCTCTGGAAACGGAAGAGTGGGACGGTCCAAGTAAGTGTCCTTAACAGCCTTGGTAGATTATATAGTACACAGAAAGAAAGGAAAAGGAAAGATTTATCTGCTGTATTGATACCCAATGTATCATGACTTGACAGCTACTATCACTTGACAGAATTTTATAAACTATATACTAAGTAATATAATATCTTTGTTGCATATGCTGCGCACACCACTGTATTTTATATTGCAGCAATTATACGAGCACGAAGTAACACATCTTTTTTATTTATCTTTTTCTTTTTTTAATCTAAAGATCAAAACATCGACTCAAAAAGATACAATAGAAGTGAACAAAACCCAAAGTGCGCAGGCTTGAAGGTCTCAGATCATTTCGCTCTCTCGCTATCTGGCAAGGTTCGGATGACATCAGATCGTCCCTGGCCTTCCTTCAAGCATTTAGCCCATTAGCTAACGGCTAGTAATCACTTGTAAGCAGCCCATTATGACACAGTTTAAATGAATCCATCTGGGATCAGGGGATTTAAGCCATTCAATGGCAGGGCATCTAAAGATATCCTTGACAAGGTAAAACTCTTGAGCGGAAGCTTTTAATGAGCGCTAAAATTAGCCATCTTCAGCTGCACTCATATAACTCGAATAAGGCTTGCCATTGTTGCACCTTATAGACCAATTAAAGGGAATAAAAAAATGTAAGAAGTGTTAAGTAAGTAAGGTGTTGGACCATGACCAAAGCAGCTTCAAAACAACTCAACTAAAGATGCTGCAAATGTACAGAAATGATGACCAGCATTCCCCGTTAAGAAGCGCTGTCACTCCAGAATCTTCCATTGTTGTTCAGTTAGATTTGGATTCGGTGACTGGGGAAGGCACAGCATATGATTTGCATCATGTTTTACTAAGCAAATAATTCAGGAAGCCCTCATGCCCTGTGGATAGGTCATCGTAGAAGAAGCCATTCCATCCAAATGTTTCATCATCTGGAGATCAAGCCACGCCAGCTAAATGAATAAGTGTCCCCCAAGACTTTTAGAGTTTCCCCGCTTTAATTTGTTCCTATCTGTAAATAAATCTTGCAACTAATCTTGAAAAGAATTTCACGAAATGTTGACTGTATGAATATCGATCAACCTTTAGTAAAATAACTCGCTTGGTAAGCCCAGGTGGCCAAATTGAGAAAGATAGAGAGAGAGAGAGAGAGAGAGAGAGAGGTCTGTAGAAATTCTGACACTAAATGCTCCAGTGATCCAACAAGCGTCCTAAATTGGACTAAATTGCATTTTGAGAGAACCTTGTATAGACCATTGGAATGATGGACTTAAATTAACTTATTATCACCAATGAATTATAAGAGAAGTTAGCAGGGTTGAATGGAACGGATTAAATGGCTTCGCTCCAAAGCTTTATTGCATGTGTGTGCTCTCACATGTGCTGTGCTTCCCCAACAGAAAGCTTACGCACACACAAAAACATATTTATCGTTTCTTCTTGAGGAATCTCATTTTGCCATGCAGATTTTCTCCCCGTTGCTTTCTCAGAGGGTTTGAAGAAAAAAAAAATAGTTCTATCTTGTTTTTTTTTTTCTTCTCTCTTCTCTATCTTCTTGAAAGTCACTTCATCAAAGTGATGGATAATGCATCGAACAAGATAGGAACATCAGCAATTATTGCTCGCCAGTGGCGTCCGGTTGCCGGTCGGACCAAATATGATTCGCCTTTAATGCATATGACCTCTGCAATTTATTGCAGGTACATACAGTTAAAAAGAAGAAGGAAAAAAAAAAAGTAGATTCCAGCAAGTTGGTACCGGGAAGCCCCCCTGGGGGTGTGTATTTTTTTTTAACACTGACAGTGAATCAGTGTTATCAGTACCCCTCCTCATCAGATAATGCATTTATCATTAAATTTCACATTTGCATTTCAATCTGAGGAAGGAAATGAGCATTGGCAGCACACGATAAGAGCACAGGCGACGGGCTGGTAATAAAGCATCTCTGCGATCACGCGTCAGGCAAGGCTGAGGGGGTCAGGCCCACAACTACAGGGGCCAGCGAGAGGAAAGAGAAAAAGGAGGAAGCATCACGTCCAAAGCAGGGCAACTGCGAAAACTATTTTTTCAAAGAAAGACAGATGGATGGTGTGGGTTGGAGTAGTATACTATAGGTACTACAGAAAGAGAGCACATGGAAATTAAGAAACGGGGGAATTTAAAAAAGAAACGAACTATGAAAACCGCACTGATTAGCAGATCTCATGTCCAGGGTACGTGTTTTTAATTCAATGGCTCTCTGTTGGATAAGTACCCAACAAACAGGAAAAAAGCCTTACTTATTCTTGTTTTTGTTATGTAGCATGCATTTCTTGGTGATTCGATGCACCACATTGCTGTACATATAGAACAAAGTCCTGGTTCGAAATCCAACGGCATGCTGCACTACGCAAATCGGTCCAGAATGGATCGGGCTGATGGGAAATTCTTATTTTTTCCCCACACATGGATGACAAACTACTTTTTCAGAAAAGTGCACTGCAAAGCAATAATATTTTGTGGTTAAATGTAGCAAGACAAAATAGATATATTAGCAAGACGCAATAGCAAGCCATTACAAAACAATAACAACAACGTTTCTCCATGTACGGACAAAAGACAGCATCTTGCAGACTAAACAGCTGAGGTTTGTTCTAGGGTGCGAACACGTTTTTCTTTTCTCAGTCTGCATGAACGTACTTAACTATCAAACTAGCTCGGTATACTGTAGGTTAATACGTTGTGCAACGACTACTGTTTTGAGCTCATCAGGTAGGTTTCCCGGTTCTGGGGATAATGTTGGCGCTTTCTCTAGCCCAGTGGGATGTGTCTGCTACTGGTGCATAGTTGGATCTAAAAATCCTTTCCTAGATGTCACCAATATTTGAAAACTGCTTTCAATTTCAACCAAATGTAGCAGGATCTCAGAGCGAAAAGCCTCGGGTACAGAAACAAATTGCATGTTTTCAAACATCCTAAGCCTAGGATTAATCTCTGTTTGGAAAAAAAAATAAAATCAGGCACTTTAGCACACTGGCCTCGCTTTCCCAAATTGCACAATCATAAGACAACAGCTTGATCCTGAATTTGAACTTTGTCTTTAGCAGTTAAGATAATTGTTAGACTTTTATAGTTTTACGCAAAGCACGGCCCAGCGTCTGCAAGCAGCTCAACCGGCTGTTATCACCGCCACGGGGCCGGAGAGTTATTTTAAACTAATTTGTCAAATTCGTTTCAATTTAGGCTCAGCGATTTCACTGATAGTACAGATGCTTGTCCACATTACCGATAACCTTGTCGCATTACCCTGATAAGATCTCGTCTGCATACCCACAACACAGCAGCAGCAGCTTCCCCTCCTTCCCAGCTTTCATCGGCACACGTTAGTGCCACAGACCTGCGGAGGATCTTACCTGCCCACAGTTTTTGGCGATAATAGAATGGAAATGAGACTTTCTTTTGTTCTGCAACAGAAAACGGTCCTTTTCGCGTGAAAAGGAAATCTCAGAAAATGACAAAATTGTCTTTCACACAGGAGTACAGTGCATGGGCATTCATCTTGGTGCGTAATAACCAAATTTACTTGCACATCGCGTCTGTGCTGAAAGAACATTTCCCCCTTTTCATCGTTCCTATTGTGCCAGAAAAGTCAGATGAGCATGTTATAATTTGAATAAAGTGGAAAATCAGACAATCAAATATGAACATCTGAAATGACATGACTTCCTGTGCAAAGCGATTAAAAGCAAATTTATTTAGTTTAAGACAGTCTATCCTGTTATCACTCGCCTTTGTGAGCATTCAGATCCCGGAGAGCTCCGGTTCCTTTTGTTATTCCTCAGCTTAAGTTAGACCAGGTGCGATTACGATCGGCGAAAGATAATTCTTAATCACTTTCCAGAAGGCTATCTGAATGGGATGTATAATGGCCATTACATCTAAAAGACGGAGGCTTTCTTAATGAAGTGACTTTGACCAAGTCCACCTGCTGTGAAGAATCCATTAAAACCCACTCTGCAATTTGTCTTTGGTACTAAAAAACAACCGAAAGCCTCTCATCGCTCTAATTGAACTTCTTCTGTAATCACTTTATCATTATGAACGCTGCCTTTTCTCCTTTGCTTTGAATTCTTCGGGGTTCTCTTCCAGCGTTCGTTCGCAAATTGCCTCTGTTGTCGAAACTATGTAAGATACGGTTCCAAAGGGAATGCTCTCGCTTTGAGAACATCCCCGTCATGCCATGTAGACTCGTAGAACACCCATTTAGCTCTCGCCGGAGATGTTAGCCTTATCAGCTTGCCAATCTCGCACTCTTATTTCGCCTCGTTATGGATGTTTGTAGACTCGTGTATATTAGTGGTGATAGCCTGTACAGCAATTTGCTAATTATCATGGACTTCTTTGATACATATCTTGACATACTCCTCAAGGCAGAAATTAAATGGGGAAGGGGAGGGAGCTAATGAACTGCTGATCATTCTAATCTCCAACAAAAAAGCCCTGAAAGTCAAGTACAGTACGAAAATTACACTAGTTCTCATTATTGAAAAAAAAAAAAAATCACTCTGTTAAACGGACTTCCCATTATAAATTACCAATAGCGAATTTAAGATGCATTCACAACATCTCTTGAAATTCACTCTGGAGGCCCTGGTTCAAACCTAAACTTGGAGTACTGGCTCTGTGTAGTGTCAAATGGTTTCTTCATGTTCAAGAGGGTTTCCTTTGGGTTCTCCAGGTCCTCTTAAAACATTTGGCGAGGAAATGGCTTCTCTTAATTGCTTGTTGGAAATGGGTGGGTTTGCATGGTGGCCTGGGATAGGCCCGAATCAACCACCAGTCTAAACAAGATAAAGTAGCTACTGAAGACAAATGAATGAAAATCTCTCTATTGTCAAGTAAAATGAGTCTAGATTTTTTGGGTTTTTCAAACCAAGACTAATTGAGAAAGAATAAAGCATGGTATCATGCAGAAGGATTTTGGCTCTTTTAGAAACAGTTGGGTTTTACGGGGAAAAAATGGCTTTCCTATGCTTCATTCTCCCAAAAATTAATTTTGAATGGTCATGGTATCTGGATCATCCAGCAAGCATTGAGTAACCCACACCTAGAGCTTATCACCCCACAGCCAGATTTCTGAGCTTTACAAACCTCTGAGTTGATGAATCTGTAGCCCATAGAGTCTGTCTGGCCTGGCCTGACTCATCTATATGTGCCAACTGGGCACTGGCCACTGGCCACTGCCTTTGGCCTGGTACATGGACAAAACAGCCAAGGAGTATCCTTGGATTTGCATCCAGTCTCTTAGTTCCTACCAATCAGGAAGCATCTACCACACCAAAAACAAACAAACAAACAAACAAACAAACAAAAAAAAATCCCACATTTCATCCAGTTCTCCAATAAGTCTAGTTCACAATGATCTGACCCCTCATCACATCGTACATGCAACAATAGCCTCCTCAGCTTTTAACACACACACACATGTCCTGCTAAGTGAATTTGAGGAGCAGATGGCAGTGATGGTTGCACCAGGTGCCTCCACAATTGTTTGCGTTCATCTCACTTCTATTTATATCATGCCGAAAAACATCCGGGCATAAATATTTGCATAAAGCCGCCGGGACCTTTTTTTTTTTTCTTCTTTTCCAAAAGGATGATCCATACGCCAGTTGATTCATCCCACCTCTGCAACAAACAGATGGCACTTAGTGGGTCGATGCCTCTAGCATGAAATTCACGTTGAGATTTTAGGAGATGACATGATGGGGCAGGAGGCCTAGTAGACCTTTCTTTAATTGCATCGTTCCTGAAACCAGCACGTTGCCAGCTGTCTCAAGTTGTCTCTTGTCAGTTTTGAGGCGATTTGTGAAATTTGTGATTGAAACTGATCAACAGATCAACAGACTTCAGCAGGATCTTTCTAGATACCTCTCTCAAGAGGCTTCTGCTCCATGACCGAAGAAACCCCGAGCCCAGGAAGGTGGGTGTTTTTTTTTTTTTTTTTTTTTCCCCCACCATTCACAAGTTGGCTATTTTCTCCCCTCTAATTATTCGCAAAAGTCTGTTAAGTCAGGGTGTCGTCAGAGGGGAACGTGTGGCCCAGATGCAGATTAGAGACTCCTGGAGATGAGGGTGTAAAAAAGGATTTAATGGTAGGATGGATTAGAGAAATCCTTGTAACAATGTTAAATAATTATAGTTCCAGCTGAGATCAAAGCGCCATTGATTGAACCCCTCAAGCCTTTAGCACATAGAGAGAACGAGGGACGGAGAGCGAAGTGGAGGCGGGGGGAGAGCGTGGCGACTGAGCGAGAGCGCGTCAAAAAAAAAAAAAAAAAACTCTTGGAAAGCGAAGATCGGTAAAGTGCCGATCAGCCCGGCCGAGATGCGCTATGAGAGGCCCTACGATAACGCCACAACTCATAAGCGAAGGTTGTCAGAACCGCTTCCGCTGATACCTAAAGCGTTTTAAGGCGACTTATAGACAGGGATTTACAGTCAGGGATTTTAATGTATGCAAAGCGGCAAGTCGGAAATGTAGGCTTTCACTCTGAACTTGTTTATTTCCAGCGTAATCAGGAAGCAGTGACATGGCTCACTGCCACTCGTTCACCCAGCGAGAGCGTCTTCTTCATGGCTTTCAATCGTCTTTATTTGAAGCTTTCTTGGCCACTCATGTGAGGATAGTGTGTATTGTGCCAGTTTAGATTGCCATGACAAAACAGTTTAGCATTTGCTGTGAATCAGCATACTGGATGTAATGTAATGATGCAAAATCCTGTCTGACTTATAATATTTTCAGTAGGTCTTAAGTGCAACATGCAGTAAGCAAAAGTACAACTAACAATGAAAAACAAGAAGAAATAAACACCTTCATATGAAATCGCAGCATATACTTTTACTTTTATACTTGTTTTTTTTTTTTACTATAAAAAATAACAGATATGTCCTTCTTCTGAATATTTTTCAAAAGGAAGACATACACGCTCAAAATACAGCACAGTGCCTGACTGGGGCGATGAAATATGCAACAAGAGATTAGACAAATCACTCGGCTCGCCGTCTTAAAGTGCCCCGATTCGAATTTAGCCACTGATCCGATACACTAAGAGGCTTTAAGAGAAAACTTCATGCTTGTTAGTTACGGAAGCAATCTGAAATACAGCTAATGCACTCCGAAGGCACTAAACGCAGCCGCAATTATAATCGAAACAAAGGTGCCGCTATATTCTACTTCATCACAAAGCAGTGCGTTGTGATACAGCGTGAGCAGTGAACTTTTTTTTATTAAAAGCTATTTATAACTAAGGAACTCTGTTGCACTCTAACTAGTTGCATTAGTCTTGAGCTAGACTGAACAGTGCGTTGTTATGTCTGTTGTGATTTTTGCTGTCAACATGATGGCAGCATGTGATTTACTTCAAGAGACACATTCCACGGTTAAATACGTCGGTGATATTTAACACAGTCGGGTTTCTGCAGGAGGTTATTGTACCGGGTGATTAACATCTGACTAATACTATAGAGTGCTCACGTGTGTTTTCCTTTAGCTGTGGCTGTTTGAAGATTGGTGGCTGGTTGGCGTCATAATGGGATGAAGGTTTATAGTGTGTGTTTAGCAATTGCGTTGAGATATAGCAGGGCTGGACAGATTAGTCTGGGCTGGTAGATTTTTGTTCGCAGTTTCCGAGCAGACAATTATCTTTAAATGAAAAATAAAAAAATGAAACTAAAGAAAAACCCTCCTCTTTAGAGATTTGCACAAAAAGTATGTATTTGGTAACTACTGTATAAAAATAGACCTTCAGATAATATCTTTTAAATGCTATTCAAGAATAGAACACACTTTTTAAAAAACTTTGCTCCAAGAGGATAAACTCATAATCGTGTCCATTTTCCTAGTCTTATTCTATTTTTTTTTTTTTTTTTTCAGGAGACTGGTCAGCATTTTTTTAAAGGGCACCTATTATGCAACATTCAGATGCATCTCCAGTTTGTACAAAAACAAACAGGAGGAAAAAAAAAATTTGTATGTGCGAGGGCTTAAACAAGCCAATTAGATTTTCCTCTTCCCCCATAATGTGACTTAATAGAAAAAAAAGATCTCCTCCCCAGACTTGATCCTCAGCTGTGCTGTTCTGTGGGCGTGGCTCAGGAGTAGCTCATTTACATAGACACTAAAACGGAACATGCGGAAGAGGAGCATGAAAAAAAGAAGGCATTATTTGAGGAATTTTTCAGCTGGAGCATGAACACACACACACACACACACACACACATCTGAGACCTGAGTTAACTTGCTGGAGAAATTGTAAAATAGGGGACCTTTAAAGCAAGAAACGTTCAAAATATATTGTGATACTTTAGAAATCATTTTTCTACTCTCTCTCTGGTCTGATTCGTGAAATGCGCGACTCGAAATGCTAATTAATCTAGATGTTTTGCGTTTTATACACATATAACTGTAACTGCTAGACTCCATGCAAAAATAAATAAATAAATAAATAAATAAATAAATAAATCGATAGAGAGAGAAAAGGGGAAATCAGAGGACAAATGGAGGAAATGCTTCTTCCTCTGTAGCTTTACTAAAGGATGCGTGTGCTGCAGTGTGAATAAACACACTGGGTTATTAATCACTGTTATTATCTTTAACATCTAAATGACAATTGATAATAATAGCAATAATAATCAACAATAAGGAGTAATAATGGTAGACGTGGTAAAGAAGCTAGTGTGTGTGTGTGTGTGTGTGTGTGTGTGTGTGTGTGTGTGTGTGTGTGTGTGTGTGTGTTGCGGTATTCAATTATGCAGTTTCCATTGGCATATTAATCATCTTTTCACCAAACACGCCGGTGTTAATTAAAGCAAAGCGCGGATAAAGACGTGTTGCCGGATCATCACTCTGTTTATCGCTGCTCACACAGCCGCAGTTAAGTAAATTCAGCCCGCAAGAGGAATTTCAATGCCTCGTCCCACCGTGTTTGGTAATCTGCATATGCGAGTGTGTGTGTGTGCGAGTGTGTGTGTGTGTGTGTGTGTGTGTGTGTGTGCGTGTGCGTGTGTGCGTGTGCGTGTGTGTGTGTGTGTGTGTGTGTGTATGTGCTCCTGAATGAAAGAGAAAGAACATTTTTTTGTATGTGTGTGTGTGTGTGTGTGAGCATGTACAGCTACCTGCTGTGCTGGAATAGTGTGTAAGTGGAAGAGAGAAATAATGAACATGGGACTAAAAGCAAAAACGAGAGACAGAGAGTGGGCATGGTAGTAATTTTTACACAGTCTAGTGGCAGATCTGGAAAGAGAAGTCCAGCCCACTGGCAGAAAAGACGAATTGTGGGGTAATTAGTAGCAGAAGACCGATGAGGCGTCCTGCTTCGTTATCACTCGAGAGAGAGAGAAATGGCTCTGAACCCGAGTGTGTGACTCAGCCTGCCTGCTGTCAGAATAAACACAATCTGAAATAGATATTCGGTTTATTGTTTATCTATTTATCATCATTTACACAACCAGAATTCCCACAAATATGCTGTTGGGAAAACATCTTTTTTTCTTTTTTTCAGTTCACTGATATTCAACTTTTAGGAAGGGAAATTAAATTATTTGAATGTAGATGAATGGATTTGTTAATCATTTCCTTTAGAGATTAATGCCTCAGTACTCGCTAAAGCAATACAAGTAATGTGTGATTGCACAGAGGTTTATTTAATGTTTCAATCTGGCAACTTTATCTTATAGATTTAAAATTTGGATTGTAAAGTTGTCATGTGACTCGACTACAGGGAGAAGTAAACCAAAGACGTTAATTTCATTTAAATACCCAGTATTAGCCAAAGACTTGCTGCTATAACGGACATAAATTAGATCCGCGTGTGCTTGTATAGAGATTAAACTGCTTCTGGCCATAAAGTAAAGTCTTGAACTCTCGGAAATGACCAAAATGGATTTCCCTAGTAGCCGAACATGGCAGCCATCTTGGCAGAGCTCTTGAGCAATTATTCATTTGACTATTTAGTTATTAATTTAAAGTAGTTGTTAATATCTGATTAAAATTATGTAAGTTTATTGTGAAGTTTGGCAGAGAATATTCTTTTTGCCATTTTCAGGCTACAGTGACACATTCCAGTAGCTAGTGTTCTTAAAGGTCCCATATTTTACAATTTCTTTAACAAGTTAACACAGGTCTCAGAGGTGCCCTAAAGTGTCTGAATCATGTTTCAGCTGAGATGCTCCTTAAATAAGGCATTTTTTTTACTGCATTCTCTCTTAATTTTATTCCTCCGCTGAACGTGTCATTTCAATATCTAAGTACATGAGCAAAAGCCCCTCCAGTGAACTGAACAAGCTGGGGGAGGGATATCTTCTTATATGATGTCACAATTACAGGAAAAACATCTATTTGGCTTGTTTAAGCCCGCCGTCAGTAAAAAATGGGAAAAAGGACAATAAGCTTTGTTCTTGCCTAATTAATATACACATGCAATGGAGACCTATCTGAATGTTTAAATACGACTAAAAAGTGAATTTTCCATAATAGGGGCCCTTTAATATTTCATGCTCAGAACATGTCAAATTAATTTCTTCTGATTTCATTTTAATTAAATATAATTGGTCCATGATACAGCATTATTTATTTATTAATTTTTACAGTATTGAAGTTCTTATTCATTTGACTCTATTTCATGTTGTTTCATTTCACAAAGCAAATTGCATCAAACTGTATGACTTCATGACAGGAAATGATCACTCATTAAAATACTAAAATATCTTTTACTGCACTATTGAGACACTACTCTATTTTTACTACACTTTTAAGACACTACTCTGTTTTTACTACACTATTGAGATACTACAATATTTTACTGCACTATTGAGACACTACTCTGTTTTTACTACACTATTGAGATACTACAATATTTTACTGCACTATTGAGACACTACTCTGTTTTTACTACACTATTGAGATACTACAATGTTTTACTACACTTTAAGATACTAATCTATTTTTCTTTCTTTTTCTCCTTTTTTTAATTAAGACTTGTTTTTCATACCTGTCAAAACCTGCACTATTGAGATACTACACTATTTTTACTACACTATTGAGATAATACACATTTTTGTACTGTAGTATTGAGATACTACACTATTGAGATAATTCTTTTTTTTTTTACTACACTATTAAGATAATGCACTATTTTACTACACTTTTAAGATACTGAAATATTTTACTACACTCTTGAGATACTACACTATTTTACTACATTTTAAAGATACTAAGCTATTTTAATTTTTTCTTTTTTTCTCCTTTTTTAATCAAGGCTTGTTTTTCACAGCTGTCAAAACCTGCACTATTGAGATACTAAAACTATTTTTACTACACTATCGAGGTACCACACTATTGTTACTACATAGTTGAGAAATTACATTATTTTTACTACACTATTGAGATAATATATTATTAATACTACTGCACTATTTGTATTACACTATTGAGGTAATGCACTATTTCTACTATACTATTGAGATAATACACATTTCTGTACTGTACTATTGAGATATTACACTATTGAGATAATATTTTTTTTACTATACTATTGAGGTAATGCACTATTTTTACTACACTATTGAGATACTACACTATTTCTACTATACTATTGAGATAATACACATTTTTTTCTACTATACTATTGAGAAAATATGCATTTTTTGTACTGTACTATTGAGATACTACACTATTTGTACTACACTATTAAGATAATACACAATTTTTTTTACTATACTATAGAGATACTACTCTGTTTTTACTACACTATTGAAATAGTATGCTGTTTTTCTTTTTTTCTTTTTCTTTTTTTTCTTTTACGCAAGTCTTGTTTTTTCATAGCTGACAATGTAACAGCCTGAACCAAAACAATGTGAAAAGTCTTTGAGCTCTGAACTTTCCCAGTGGATTAGATGCAGGCTTTTTTTTCTTCCAGATTTAGACACCTGTATGATAGAGAAAATCCCTTGCAGCTGAATGATTTGCTGAAATCTAAATTTAAAAATTGTACATTGATCCATTCCACCCCCAGGAATTGAGGAAGCCAAATCTTGATTCTAGTCTGCATACAGTATGTGTGTATTTTGCATGCTCTCCCTGTGCTTGATGAGTTTCCTCCAACGGTCCAAAAACATGCTGTGTAAGCTGATCAACTTATAACTAACTGAGTTCCATGGGACAGGCTCCAGGCCCCTCGTGCCCGAGCACAGGATAAGGGGTCTAAACAATGAATGAATGAATAATGGAATAAAATAGTGCTGTCATTAGTTTAAAGTACAGGAGGATTCACACTGTTAAAGTAGCTTACGATATGCAGGAAATGTTGCTGTGTGTTAAAATGGCACGATTTCTTATGAAGTAGATAGTTACTGAGTAGAATATAGATTTGTTACAGTAATATAAACAAAAGTGCATTAATGAATATTTTGACTTCTTTGGTGTTAAGTCACAAAGATCACTGAAAGCATTCAGATTTTTCTAATATTTTGGTTGAATAACTGGAATAATAACTTTGCACCAGATGACAGATATTTGGTCTTTGCGCTGAATTTTAATATTTTATATCAAACAATACTGCTGATGAAGGTTTTGCAAAAATGCCAACTTTGAAGTTAATCTGTACAAAGTTAATAGCGCTATAAACAGGAGAAAGAAGAAAATAATGAGCTGAAGAGTGTGTGTGTGTGTGTGTGTGTGTGTGTGTGTGTGTGTGTGTGTGTGTGTGTGTGTGTGTGTGTGTGTGCGTGTGTGTGTGTGGGTGTAGACGTAGATCTCGTCTTTTTTTTCCTTTGCTCTCCATCTCTGTCTGTCTCTAGTCTTTTTTCTGAGGAGGTGAGTAAAGTGAGGATGATGCAGAAAGTCAGTGTAGAGAAGACAAGAAAGGGTTACAGCTGAGGAGGAGGAGGAGGAATGTGTGGGCAGGGAGCGCTCTCCTTCCTTCTCTCTCTCCCCTTCCATCTCTACCTCCTGACTTTATCAGCGGCTTCACTTACAGGAGATCTTCGTGGTTTGAAGCACCCGGCTGCATCCGCTGTCTTCTGTCGTTCTCACCGCACTCACATTCGACCCACACGCAAGCACACACACACACACACACACACACATATACTCCTGCAGATGCTCATGCACACTATCAAACTCTCATACTAATGTCCTTTTACCTCGGATTTTTTTTTTTTCCTTCAGCGTTAGCTCGTTAAGCAAAACGCGGCACAAGAGGCCGAGGCTTTTTCAAAGACTCAAGAAAGAGAGAGGGGGAGTGAAAAAAGAAGAAGAAGAGAAAAAGAAGAAGAAGAAGAAGAAGAAGAAGAAGAAGAGAGTTGGAAAAAAGGTCCACGTAACAATGCCGGGGAAAAATCAGAACATTTTCCAGCGAAAGATGGGCCATTTCCAAATCCTTGTGCCCTATCAGACAAATTAAAGTAAATCAAGCATGAAATGAAGCAGGAGAGCCTGGAGATAAGGCTCCTTTAAGTCGTTTCCAGATTAGGATAGAGTGAGAGAGAGAGCGAGAGAGAGAGAGAGAGAGAGAGAGAGAGAGAGAGAGAGGTGCATCTGCTCGCCGCCAGCCGAGGAGGCTAGTTTCCCATTTCACAATAGCAGCCTGTGTATAGGATTACTTTCTCCTGTCACTGACATGAGGGGAGCAGGAAAGGAAACACACACATACAGTAAATACACACACACACACACACACACACACACACACACACACACACACACACACACACACACACGCTGAACTCATGCTCACGAAATTATCCTTAAATGTTTCTTCTCAAACTACAAGTTTTTTTTTTTTTTTTGGCAGGAGAGTTCATGACAATAAACTTTACATAGAAAAGTAAAGAAGCCATATCGTGACCTTTCGCTTCACCTTACGATCGGGTTAACTGCACTCTCCTACAGCAAAACATCCCAAATATGATGAATGGAAGCACTTACAGTTACTTAAATAAAGCCTCATGGCTTTATTTGTCACTCTGAGCTACACACACACACACACACACACACACACACACACACACACACACACACACACACACACACACACACACATACTCACTGATGGGACATAACTTTTAAATGCAGAACATTAAGCTTGATATTGTGAAGGTTTGTTGTGTCTGACTCCGGGATGTTAGCGTCAGATCCTTTAAGTGCTGTAAGTTGTAAGTTGTAAGTTGTAAGTTGCTCTATGGATCAGACTTGTTTGTCCAGCATATTCCATGGACGGCCAATCAGACTGAGATTTGGGGAATTAGGAGACCGGATCAACAACCTTGAACTCTTTGCCCGATAAGCACAATACACGGCAGGCTGTGATGCACAGAGTGTTCTGATACTTTTCTGTCATAGCCAGCCTTAACGTTTTTTTTGTGCTTTGTGCTTTTCTGTGGGATCAGACCGGACAGGCTGGCCTTTGCTCTCCGCAGGCATAAATTAACCTTGAGTGCCGACACCAGTTTACCGGTATATAATTGATAATCAGCATTAGTGTTGTGACAGATCGGGGTTTATACAGTAGAATGAGTTTCTCTCATAATAGACGGAGAGTGGAAAGATACATCACTTGGTCGCAGTTATTTCCAGCGTTTTTTTTTTTTTTCAGTCACTTGCCAGAAACAGACAAACATCATGACCTTTCAGATAAGGATTTGAAATATCTGATACAACCTGATAAAAAAAACCTGACCTGATGATTTGTTCTAACCATATATACAGTATAAATGTGGTACATACAGATATGACCTGGATAAACGTTCTCTTTATTTTTTTTATTTCCTACTTTAGTTTGTTTTGAGCGAATCTTTGCTAGGGACACCGGATCGTGTGGAACGCCAAAACTAAGTCACGTACGCCGCAGGTTTTTCGCATCCATGATGATATATAGTATGAAGCTAAGAGAGTCAAAACTGAGAGTATTTTTACGTATGGACATTTATTCATCCTTAGGGACTGCCTGATCAACTCATCGAATTTGCTTATGCTGTAGTTGGGGGGGGGGGGGGGGGGGGATAGAAATA